>JBAIZL010000002.1:152033713-152136213 GCA_036971475.1 Prosapia bicincta
TTGGATGGATTTAAACTTAAAACCCCCTGTGCTGGTCTACTACCATGTGAGAAAGAGTTAACCGTAGGTACAATATAACTTTATTATTTTTTTAAAGATTTTTTAAAATTCTATGATAATTGTTCATAAAATACTGTTATAGTATTTCAGTTTGAAACATTTGTTTCAGGACCATCAGTTTAGGCTTGTCAAGATGATTTAAATCGACCAACACTTCCAAACGTAGCTCGATCGCCATGTTCAAATTCTGCTTATATCTGTCTGCTGTCCTCGCACCAGCTGTTGCCAAGGTTACGGATGATGTTAGCTACAACTCTTTGATTGAGAGGCGGAAGAACTCTTTTAAACCTTATGATGGCTCTCAAAACCTGGTGAGTTGATTTTCCATTAGTTTTGGAAATAGAGTGAACTTACAAAGAAAATAATAATAAAACAAATAAAATAAACTACTACAACCCAATTGGTTAAATAAAACCACTTCTTTAATAGAATCGTCCATATAATCTGATAAAGTAAACTACTGTAGGGTTACCCAACTTGTTGGCGCCTAAAACTTGCTGGCGGATTCATTCCTATTTGTTTCCCTGAGTTTTAACTTTTTGTACTTATGCTTAGTATTTAATGATATTAAAAACTACAAAGAAGTAGGCCTCTGCGCCGGGTTAGTTTAATCTTTCGCTACCAGGTGCCGCCATTAACAGTCAAACAATAAGGGCTCAGACCCGGGTAAATAAAAAAAACTATGTTCGGCTCAAGTTAGCTCTAATTAATTGTGATTTAAACAAATTCTATTCAAGGCAACATCCACTTTTGTTGTGTTTATTTTTAATAGACCTTAGTAACAATAGTAACCGTATGGAAATTCATTTGGAGCATGTAACGACAACTTGTTATATATAATTTAAATAATTGTAAAACAAAACCATAGAGACAAAATCATGTAATTTATTTATTAATGTAAATGCTACACAAAAAGGGCCGCTATAATACCAAAATATTATTTTACTTTAACTTCACGTCTTACCTTAAAATAATTGCCTTACAATGGCAACTATTATTGCGCTTTATTTCAAACCACTCGTTTTATGTAGACCTTGATACTACGTTACAAAAGCTACAAATTATCATGTTTGGTGACTTGAGAAAAAAGTCTCTAGTCTTTTAAAAACATAAAAGTTTTTAAATATTTAATTTAATTTTAAAAAGCAATATAAGAATTAATAACGTAAACTAACTGGTTGAAAACTGGTTAAATGTTTGTCACCATTTTTGTATAAGTTATTACAGTCCCACATACAACATGCAGGTTAACTTTGACTTCACTCAACAGCTGTTAATCTCGGGTTAACAAACATTCAACCTCGATACTTTGTAGCTAGACTGTAACAAAGCTACATTATAACATAGCTACATTGTAACATAGCTACATTGTATCATAGCTATATTGTAACATAGCAACATTGTATCACAGCTACATTATGACATAGCAATATTGTAACATAGCAACATTGTATCATGCTACATTGTGACATAGCTACATTGTATCATAGCTATATTGTGGCATAGCAACATTGTATCATAGCTATATTGTAAAATAGCAACATTGTACCATAGCTACATTGTGACATAACCACATTGGTACAAAGCTACATTGTAACACAGCTACATTGTATCATAGCTAGATTGTAACATAGCCACATTGTAACCTAACCCCATTGTAACATAGCTACATTGTAACCTAACCCCATTGTAACATAGCTACATTGTAACATAACCACATTGGTACAAAGCTACATTGTAACACAGCTACATTATATCATAGCTAGATTGTAACATAGCCACATTGTAACACAGCACCTGTTTTATATTGAAGCATTGATATTATAAAGTTCGTTTGTGTTGTAAGCCGGGTTAAATGTAGATTTTTCCCAGTTTTTGAAATTTTTGCTTTTTGCAAAGTTGTAAAAAAA
This sequence comes from Prosapia bicincta, assembly GCA_036971475.1. Lineage (NCBI taxonomy): Eukaryota > Metazoa > Arthropoda > Insecta > Hemiptera > Cercopidae > Prosapia > Prosapia bicincta. Next base: position 152,035,684 of record JBAIZL010000002.1, read on the forward strand.
TGTTTACTGTATTCTCAAGACTTTCTATTTACATAGCCAGGTATAATTTTTCCCAATATTATTTACGTGTAAGAACAATAAAAAAATTAAAAACATATTCAAACAATCAATTATTGATATTCATTTTTTTACAACTCATTTTATTTCAGAAAAACAATGTCACAATAGACTTTCTGTACAGTTCACAACCAAATCACATCCGAAGACAGCCTATATTCCCCGATTCATTTCGCTTCCCTTGCCCAGAATCTTCAAGAATACGATCTCCGCAGAGGCCTACCAGTGTGCACAAACTCCGACCTGGTGACGTAGACGTGATTGGCGCTATGGGAGACAGTCTGGTTGCTGGTAACGGAGCTTTGGAAGAGTACGCCCTGGGGACCATTATAGAGTACCGAGGGGTTTCGTGGTGCGCAGGTAGATCACTAAAAGTGTTATGTAGAAGAAACCCTTTAACCTTCCAAACGTCTTTGGCCAATGCAGCTCTCAACTTTTCACTGCCTTCCACTTTCTCTTAGCGTAGGAAATCTCAACCACGTCCAACACACACTATCCTTCCTATCAATACTTTACCCGCTCTGTTTGTTTACCTTTTACAAATAACTACATTTTGTATCCTTCTTTATTATTTATCATCCGCTAAACATACCACAGGGTATAAACAGATCTTCTTAAATGTATCACAGACGATACCATGAATGACTATTTTTTATTCTTTCAATTTTAATAAAATTCTTAGTATAACCAAATCCTACAGATAAAACTTAAATTTTTTGTCGTTAATGATCTTTACACTCATTGTCCACAGTTTCTGACTTTGTCGACAAATTTAGTGGTGTCGTGCCTTATATTGTTGACGTTTAATTGTGAACTATACAATGTCATCAGGACCTGAACAGAATCCTGCGACAAAAGAGTTGTGACTCGTCTAAAGTGAATGGAATGTTCAAAGAAGAATCTCTAGATAACCCAACAGTTAAAAGAGTTACTTCTTTCTTAATTGTTTATTATAAGAAGCAGTAAAAGAAATTATGTGCTCTTACATTCATGATCAATCTCTTTACTGGTTGCTCCAGTCCTATGAATGATCGTACACTGACCTGAAGTTTTACAAAGAGTGGCCAAAAGAGTTCTTGTGATTGAGCCCAAAAGTCTTTTCTGCTCTACCTAAACATGAATATCATGAATGCAATTATATTACCTAAGGTTTCCTTTTCGTGTGTTGTCATCTCAATCTAAATCTCCTTAAGCTCATAGTAAACATAGAACATCCCGAATATTCTATGAATCGAGTGGATGTCGTGGCTGTGAACCACAAAAAAAAAAAATATTGACTCGATTGTAAGCTCTATTTTGTACTTCATTTGTATGTTCTGAATTATATGTTCATTGGTTTTAAGGTTTTGTTTCTCTCATTTAGTTGCCACGCATTACTTGTAAACCTAAGTTGGGCTTATGCTGGACCTGGCTTTCACACTTGAAACCAGAGATTGGTTTATGCTCTCGAAACTCTGTGTCTATTTCTTACACGTCTTGACGTCATGCATGGAAAGTCTCTGTAAAAACAAAAAAATTGGAAAACAATACCTGGCTAAATGTTTGATACCTGGCCAAGTCAAATACCGTTATCTTCCAGAACCTCTGATATAATCTGCGTTTACACAAATAGATTTTCGGTTTTTTTTCTTAATAAGGCTCACAAAAAGTTAAAATAGTGTAAAATAGAAACTTATTTATTAAACATTTTTTATATAGGCTAGTGACAGATCACAGACAATTTTGGTTTTTTGAAACACTCAACGTTTCGAATTTCTATCCGAAACTCTTTTCAAGAGCTCAATTCTAATTAAACAATTATACAACTCAACTTACATAATAAAATATGTAACATTAAATAAAACATATTAAAAATCAACAAATTATAAAACTCTTAATAAATATCCATTTACAAGTTAATTTTTTTCTATCACAATTACTTACAATAATTTTTATTTTACATAATATTTTTCTTACAATAAATTTTAAACAATACAGAGTAGAAGTTATTATTTATCCATGCAAAATAAGGACAGCACTATATGAATGGGTTTTATTACCAACAATAATTTGTTGCCAAATATAACTTAGGTGTTAAAAACCTTTTACTTCCTCTTTAGTAACTTTTTACTTATGGTTTGGTACCTGCTTAAGGTTTGACAAAATTTTACTTCCTGTTTAGTAACTTTTTACTTATGGTTTGGTACCTGCTTAAGGTTTGACAAAATTTTACTTCCGGTATGGTAACATTTTACTTTAGGTTTTATAACATTTTACTTCCTATTTAGTAACTTTTTACTTATGGTTTGGTACCTGCTTAAGGTTTAACAAAATTTTACTTCCGGTATGGTAACATTTTACTTAAGGTTTTATAACATTTTACTTCCGGTTTGTTAACATTTCACTTAAGGTTTGATAACATTGTCCTTCAGATTGGTAACATTTTACTTCCGACTTTTCCACTGAAGCGACTGACCTACAACCGACACACGTTGCAGGTAGTCGAATTCTAAGTGTCTTCGTCTTTAAGTGGGTCAACAGTTGAGTATTAAAAATTTCCACTATATTTCTGGGTTTAATGTTGAGTGGATCAGAAGAACTCAGCCCGAAATCTCTGACGGACTTCTCAAACATCCGATCTATACAGCATTGTTAATTTATTTCTGGAACAAAAAGAACAAACTCAATCTGAGTTACCCAGTGATCCATTTCACAGGACTCGGAAGGGCCAAATGTTTCAATAAATAAGCAAGCACGAAATGAATATAATGTAGACAGAAGATGGAATTACCGTATATTCAGAGAAAGAGATTTGCTAGAAAAAATTATGAAAAACGTACAAAATGTTTAAATATCGCAGCCATTATTCCCCTCGTTAGTCCGGTATAGTGTGGTTAGATACGTATAGTCAAATTTTCTTTCTATGAAAACACATAAAACGAACGTTATAGTTGTACGAATGGACTATTCAGATGGATATAGGCTATATATATTAATGTTTCGCCCGATTTAATTTAGAAATTCTTTCGCGAACACCTTGACCTTAACTTACTTTATAGCACTATTCGATTACATCTTCAAACGGTGTTCACACACACACATCTTCAACCTGTGTGTACATCTTCACACTGGTGTTCACGCTCAGATTCTGTTCCAGGAGGTGAAGGCACATGGAGACAGTTCCTCACGCTGCCAAACATCCTGAAAATGTTCAATCCACACCTAACCGGATATTCGGTGGGCAAGGGGGAGTTCCTGGCCCCCAACTCGCGCATGAACGTCGCAATCCCAGTCTCAGCAGACTACGATGCTCTCAAACAAGCCAAGATGCTGGTCAATAAAATGAGGAAGGATCCAAAAGTAGACTTCAAAAACGATTGGAAGGTAACAGAATTTTTGGTTGTAGTAAATTAGAATTATAGAGGTATTTTATCACCCAAGATTAAAGATTTTATGGAGGCTCGTCACAACTTTCGTCCTATTATGTTTGGTGTTTTATTTGGGTTCAATAGATTCGGCACTTCCACACCGTCGATAGTTAAATGAACTCTTTAGCAATTTACTCAGAATGAGGTGAACGGGGCAAAGTAGCGGCAATATATCCCTGCTTTCCTCAACATACTGTCGAAGTAGCAACGCAGCACTTAGTAATCCCATATCTGTCAACTTCCAAATACTTTTCTGATTTTAATTAACTAAGATAGTTGTTAACATATAAAACAGTCTAATAATTTTATGAAATTACGTTTTTGACAAATATCCTAATAATAAACTAAATTAAAATCATAAACGACAAAAACATTTAAACACAAATAACAATTACAAAAATTAAATATTTCTCTATCATTTAATACTTTATTTGAAAGCTTAAATTATTATGAATTGATAAAAATTTAATACTTTTAACAAAAATATTTATAGTCAACTATGATAAACTAAGATATATTTTAATATCACTGCTGCCAATCTTATTTACTTCGAAGGGAAATGTTTAGTAGAAAAATCATTTTAGTTTTATACTTGTATCACTGATAATGGCAATTATATTGTGATACTTGTGTAAGTGTATTATAGTATAGGATAGTTATATATACTTACTGTATTTTAGATTTATTTTTCCTTATAGAAAATGTATTGCGGACTACGCAAAAAAAACGTTTCAAGACTCCACCACCATCGTCGCCCTATCAGTTCTTCATTGAACATCCTAGAGGTCTCTATGAACAATTGAGCAATAATGGCTCTCCTCTATTTTCATCCCGGCTCTTTCTACATCGCAATTGATGTCTTCCATTAATTTTCTAGAAAGAGTAAATTTCCCTCTTACATAGATCTTTACTTTTATGTGGCATCGTCAATGGACCTTTTTCCACCTGTTACAGGTGATAACGTTGTTTTTCGGAGCCAACGATCTGTGCTCGGGGCAGTGCTATGACAAGACCGGTTCAACGCCGGAAGGTCACAGCAGGAAGTTAAGGATAGCCTTGGACTATCTTCAAGATAAACTTCCCAGAACCTTTGTAAACCTTGTGCCTGTTCTAGGTGAGTACCTGAATAAAGTATAAAATATAGACTTGGAGGTTTAAACAATGCGACAAAGTTAGAATGCTATCGTGGCTTGCGTGATATAAAGACGAACCGATGATTGGGGGGATAACTCACCAGGGAGAGGCTGGTAGTGAAACTAGAATAGATAACTAAGAAGAAAAACCCTGATGATGAATTTTGCTCCGCAAAAAGCCTCATGTAAAATAACGTAGTCTCCAGTTGGAATAAGACAACTACAAACTGCGTGTAGTCAAAACTGAAAATATATTAATTGCGTAAAATTTATGAGTACGATTCAAAGACTTTCTCCCTCAAGTAAAACCGCTTTGATCTTGGGTCGTCAACCTAAACAACCGTCATAACTTGTTGGCAACTACTTTACTTCTAGATTGTTTGTTTTTGGTGGCTAAATGGCTGAGAACGTTTAAAGTTCGGCTTTGTGTAAGTGATTTTATTTTGAAGAAACGTTGGCTATTTTGAGCAGCGAGTACTAATGAAGAGCGAAAAATAAGAATACTGGTCGAGGAAACATCCGTACTGGGTTTTGTTAAAGGAAAGCTGTCAGGTGAACGATGCAATCAAAGAAGCTCTAAATAGAAGATAAATTCGTCAAATATGTAATTTAAGTAATAAAGAACGAAGCAAAGTGAAAGTATAATAATGAAAAGAAATATTTTTCGGAACACTAGAACAATATTTAAAAATTGTGGTGGATATAAAGTCAAAGGGAGGGGGAAAGACTGGTACCACTTGCAAACTGAATTCGGGGAAATTCGGTGCGTAACAAAGAAGCTCTAAATAGAAGATAAATTCGTCAAATATATGATTAAAGTAATAAATAACAAAGCAAAGTGAGTGTATAATAAAAAATAGAAATATTTTTCGGAATACTATTTTGTTTCGAATTAAATTAAGTAAACTGTACTAGAAAACTAATTCCTTATAAAAGAGTAGGAAAGGTTGAATTTTTATTCAATCAGCCTAAGGGAGAGAAAAGGAGGGAGAAAATAAAGCAAAACACACTCCAAGCAATTTGTAATTTTGTTTTTTTTATTTCTTCTGACGAAAACTGCTTTCCAAAACGAAATGTGCATAAAGGTAATGAAAAACGTTATTGTGGTTAGAGGATGTTTGGTGTTGTTTACAATAAATTCATTACAGTTTTTTCCAAAGTGTGACAAAAGATTGTGTATATAGGTAGGATTAAGATGAGAACATGAATCCCCCTTGTACAGGATATAGAGAAGGAAAAATCTCTTTAGGGAAGGAAGTATTCTTACTTCATAACAGATCCACGTTCGCCTGGAAAATCTTTGAATTAAGTCAATAAATTGCTCAATTAAGGGGATAGTTATAGAGGTTTTATTTCTAAGCTTTGAATCTATGCAATTCGCCTACGTTCGATTACCTACAATAGGGTAGTTTTTATAGGGGCTTTTCCTCAGAAAACATCATTCCGTTAATTTACTTGCAGCTCTCAAGAATATAATAAAGTTTTAGTATATCCATAATAGTTAGTTATGAACTAGTTAATTTTAATCTTGTTTATAAAATTTCTTAGCATAAAGAATAACAGCGTAGGGCTACGTACATATGAGAGCGTTGCAACGCGCGTTTGAAGTACTGTACTACGAACAAATGTCTGTGTACACATGCGATGGGCACTTTCAACTGAAGGCGCGTCATAACGCCCGTCTCGAAATTAAGAGTCATCTTTGTTTAAAAAGTCAACTATGTTTACTCAAACATTATGTTTTTTTTGCATGTAGATTATCTTTTCTTATTCAATGAAATTTGTGATTAATGGGTTTGTTTTGTAAGTATAAAACTTTTTATGATAAATTCCTTTGAAGATGATTGCTCTGCAATTGAAACATACACAGGCATTTAATTAAAAGGTTTATTACGTGAAAGAAGTTTTATTTATTTAAATAAAAATTACACCATGGTTGTTTCATGTTGTTATTTACTAGAATTTTGTTTGTAATAAACAATTTATAGAAATATACTAGATATTAGGTATTTTTTATTTAAAGATATATTTATGGATCTACCTTTAATTTTGTGTTTTGTTATTATCAGATGTATCCGTGAGCGTCCGAGTGAAGAGATCTGTAATTTGCCGCTTACTTCACAGATTCTTTTGTACGTGCTTTCATCTTCGTGGAGTCAATGAAATGGACATCATAACTGAATTAGTAAAAGGATACCAGGAAGCAGAAGAACAACTGGTAACTACCAACCTGAAGTTAAAGCCTTTTTTAAATAATCAAAACTACTAGGGGCCGCGTCATTTCAAATGTTTAGCACTTTTGAGGCCTAATTTAATTCCAATAAGCCTTCACGCCATTCAAATTAATTCGTTTCCTTTTTTCTGTCCACTTTGCACCCTTCCAGTATGATACCGTCCCCTTTACAACCGGTTACTAAGTGCCATCCGATTTTGAACCAGTCCCAGTCCCACTTTATAACAATCCACTATGAACCATTCTAATTGACACCTCCCACATTGCACTCATCTACTTTGAACCAGTGTTATTCCTACAGGGTTTCACATTCCACCTTTCCACTTTCAACCTATTTTAATTTGTAATAGTTTATTTTGCACCCGTCCATGTTGCCTCTACCACGATGCACCCGATAACATTACACCCTTCCACGTTTCACCCATAATTTCCTCCCTTCCACTTTGAAACAATTCATTTTGTACTGTTCTACGTTGCACTGTTCCACTTCCCCCCTTTTACACAGCATTAATCCACTCTGGTATTATCCACCCATCACTTTGATAACTTCTGCATTGCACTGTTCCACTTCCCCTCTTTTACAGCATTAATCCACTCTGGTATTATCCACCCATCACTTTGATAACCTCTGCGTTGCACTATTCTACTTCCCCTCTTTTACACAGCATTAATCCACTCTGGTATTATCCACCCATCACTTTGATAACTTCTGCGTTGCACTGTTCCACTTCCCCCCTTTTACAGCATTAATCCACTCTGGTATTATCCAACCATCACTTTGATAACTTCTGCGTTGCACTTTTCCACTTCCCCCCTTTTACACAGCATTGATCCACTCTGGTATTATCCACCCATCACTTTGATAACTTCTGCGTTGCACTGTTCAATTTCCCCCTTTTACAGCATTAATCCACTCTGGTATTATCCACCCATCACTTTGATAGCTTCTGCGTTGCACTGTTCCACTTCCCCCCTTTTACACAGCATTAATCCACTCTGGTGGTATTATCCACCAATCACTATGATAACTTCTGCGTTGTACTGTTCCACTTCCCCCCTTTTACACAGCATTAATCCACTCTGGTATTATCCACCCATCACTTTGATAACTTCTACGTTGCAGTGTTCCACTTCCCCCTTTTTACAGCATTAATCCACTCTGGCATTATCCACCCATCACTTTGATAACTTCTGCGTTGCACTGTTCAATTTCCCCCCTTTTACAGCATTAATCCACTCTGGTATTATCCACCCATCACTTTGATAGCTTCTGCGTTGCACTGTTCCACTTCCCCCCTTTTACACAGCATTAATCCACTCTGGTGGCATTATCCACCCATCACTTTGATAACTTCTGCGTTGCACTGTTCAACTTCCCTCCTTTTACAGCATTAATCCACTCTGGTATTATCCACCCATCACTGATAACTTCTGCGTTGCACTCGTCCACATTTCTTTCATCTATAGGTCACATTTTATAAGCTGGCACTTGGCTCTTAGGTAAAAATTGTGTATTCTTCATCTATAAAACATCACGCACTGTCGTCATCCCTTGTCCGGGCCATAAATCGCGGCCTACCCGTCCCAACGCTTAGACAATCGTATTCGCATGCTTCCGTAAATGCCCGTTTTACATTTATTGGTATTTTTACTATACATTAAAAAGTATTGATAAGTAACAAAATAATGAGTCAAGCCTATGAGTCACCGGTAGCCCAAGGGTCGATATTTATCAAAATGGGCTGCGAGCACATCCACCCTCTCCTCGTCCTCGGTCTCTCACCAAGGTCCGCAGTCCCCAAGTGCCAGCTTATAAAATTGTATCTATTTTTTGCATACTTCCTCTTTCTACTCTTACACTTTAAACCTTACGACCTTCTACTTTTAACCCTCCCATTTTGCACTCATCGACTTTGCAACTGTTCACTTTCCTCCGTTCTACCTTTCATCCTTCCTATTTCCATTCTTTCTCTTTTCTTCCTTTTATTTAGCTCCCAGTTTTTATTACTTCCGAGTCTTTACAAAACAAATCATTCTTCATGATGTGTTCGCGTAGAGACCCAGTTCCTGTAAGATTCTCACGATAGCAGTGCTGAAGCTGTAAATGTGTTTCATAAACATTATTGGCATAGTCGGAGCTTATATGGACGATCAGCTTATAGCTGACACTTTCGTCCTTGCTGAACTTTACTCTAGAATCAAGCGTTTAACATTACAATGGTTTCGGATATCATATTTTTTTAGATCTTTTTGCTGGGACTGTACTAGAAGCCTCGATCAACTTTGAAGTCATGTAATAGTTTGTTTTAGTTTGATTAATTCTTGGTGATTATTTATATTATTATTAGGTCTACTATTATTTGTACCCAACTGTGTACATGATATACTTAATTGTTTCTCTTTAATATAAAATTAACAGTGCAAGATAAAATTTTACATAATAAAATAAAATTGACTGTTCAGATATCCAGTGGACGCTACAACAAGAATGATGATTTTACGGTGGTCATACAGCCATTCATAAAAATGTTCAACGCACCGCTGGAGCCGCATCTTCGATTTTCCGAGGTTATCGACATCTCGTACATCACTCACGACTGCTTCCACTTCAGTCAAAAGGGACATGCCTTGGGTAAAAAAAATGAGTTACAAAAAAAATTAATTATATAAATTTTGTATAAAAAAAAACTTGTTAAGTTATTGAGCAAACAAAATCGGTCCATACGACTTTGTGGATACCTGTAAAACTGTATGTTCATCCTATCATGGTTTGTGTGTGTGTGTGTGTGTGTGTGTGTGTGGAGCTATAACAATACATTTCCAACCGGCTGAACAGCGCCGGGTCGTGTTTTCGTAAAGGTAATCAGTAGTGTTATGAATTTATACTAGCTTCAAAAACACTATCTTCTGATTAACATATTTGAAATAAATTTCTTTACATTTAGTTAGTGGACTTTTTTCTACGTTCGAATAAACACATTTGTTTTAACCCCTATGAATAGGGATGGGATACATACAGTCTCGATTTACTTATGTTTCCATCAGCTGTAACATTCGGGTTTTCTTATGTTTCCATCAGTTGTTACAATCGGGTTTACTTATGTCTCCATCAGCCTGATACATTCGGATTTACTTATGTTTCCATCAGCCTGATACATTCGGGTTTACTTATGTTTCCATCAGCCTGTTACATTCGGGTTTACTTATGTTTCCATCAGCCTGTTACATTCGGGTTTACTTATGTTTCCATCAGCCTGATACATTCGGGTTTACTTATGTTTCCATCAGCCTGATACATTCGGATTTACTTATGTTTCCATCAGCCTGTTACATTCGGGTTTACTTATGTTTCCATCAGCCTGTTACATTCGGGTTTACTTATGTTTCCATCAGCCTGTTACATTCGGGTTTACTTATGTTTCCATCAGCCTGTTACATTCGGGTTTACTTATGTTTTCATCAGCTGTAACATTCGGGTTTTCTTATGTTTCCATCAGCCTGATACATTCGGATTTACTTATGTTTCCATCAGCCAGTTACATTCGGGTTTACTTATGTGTCCATCAGCTGTTACATTACTTATGTTTCCATCAGCCTGATACATTCGGGTTTACTTATGTTTCCATCAGCCTGATACATTCGGATTTACTTATGTTTCCATCAGCTGTTACAATCGTTTTTACTTATGTTTCCATCAGCCAAATACATTCGGATTTACTTATATTTCCATCAGCTGTAACATTCGGGTTTACTTATGTTTCCATCAGCTGTTAAATTACTTATGTTTCCATCAGCTATTACATTCGCTTCAGGTAACGTTTTGCATTTAAATAAATTTACAGAAAATATATAGGAAACGCAATTGTAAAATTGTTTTTATTGTTTCAGTCGCAAACCTGCTTTGGAACAACATGTTAGAACCTGTCGGCAGTAAAAAGGAAGTTCCAATGCAACATATGTTCGAGAAGTTCTACTGTCCGTCAGAGCGAGCCCCGTACTTCTTCACCTACAACAACACGATAAGGTTTCAACAGACCGGAAGTCAAGACTAGAAACAACCTAAATGTTTCTAAGACTACGTCTACTTAGATAACATTTCGCTGACATTTGGTTCATTGCTAGCATATTAATAAGGCTTGCTTCCAACTTCACATAGATTTCAGCTTTATTTTGTGTATGCCGAGCCACATTTTTCACTGGTTGTCGTAGATGGAATCTAGTATTCAATGTCTTTGTTGAGTAGTAGATGCTAAAACATATGACATTCATTGGGCACGCCCTCTTAAGTTATAAATGGAACGGTTTATAGATACATGAAATATATAACTCATGAGACATACCAAGAGACTTAACTTTCGGAGGCGGAGTGGCCTACTTGACATTTTGAGTGGTAGGGTGGCCCTCTAACTTAATCTTTAAACAGCTTCTTTGCTATAAGTATCGATCCCCCACAACTACTGTGACTTCTTCGCCACAGTACATTAATGCAAGAGAGGCATAGACAGCTGCCTATTCTTCCATTCCTACTAGTGGGCAAAATCCCTCTTCGTACTCATCTCAAGTCCCTTGCTATGTCTCGAGAGTTGTACTCAGTCTCTATTTTCAGTATCTCAGTCTTTATTTACAGTGATTTTTTCCTCTTATATGACGTTGTTTCATCACTTATAAGACCTCTAACATCTATCAGTACTTTTAACTCCTCAGTTGCACTTGTAATATGGGAGAATGTATGTCGTGACATAGGTATATGCGAGTGCTGTGTGGGAAATGTGCTGAATCCCTCAATAGTAGCCGTCAGATTATTCCCTCATAGCATAATTTATGCTAACGAGTTTCGATGCCCTTAAGGTTTAATAGTTCCTCTCAGATTATCAATACATTGACTCTCTCGGTAAATATACTGTCTAACAAAGTACAGTACCAGCTCCCTCAGTGTACCACTCAGTGTGCTCCCTCGGTACAGTACTGTGCTCCTCAGATTGCGCAGTGTGTTAACTACCACGGTACAATATACTCTATCAAATTACCGGTGTTTTAAATCCCTCTTAGATTTTGTAGTGTGATGATTTTCCCAGTACAGTGTTTCTCTCAGATTACAGTGTGTCGACTACCTCGGTTCAGTGTAGTGCCTCGTTCAGTAAGTTGAATTTCTCGGTACAGTATAGTGTCTCTCAGGTTATAAATTGTACTGTATTTATCGGATTAGTATCGTTAATCTCAGATTCCAGTGTCATGACTCCCTTGGTAAAGTATAGTACGTCTCAGACTTTGTAGTGTTCTGACTCTTGGTACAAAAAATTGCCTCTCAGATTCCCTCCTATGCTGACTACTCCGGTACAACATATAATCTCTCAGATTTTGCAGATAGCTACCTCTCTTGATACAGTATATCATCTCTCAAATTCCACTGTGTGGTAACTCTCGAGATAGTATATCATCTCTCAGATTGCACAAGTTGCATAGAGAGCTGCCTCTCCCGATACAGTATATTGTCACTCAGGTTGCGCAGAGAGCTATCTCTCCCGATACAGTATATCGTCTCTCAGGTTGCATAGAGAGCAGCCTCTCCCGATACAGTATATCGTCACTAAGGTTGCATAGATAGCTGTCTCTCTCGACACAGTATATCGTCACTCAGGTTGCGCAGAGAGCTGCCTCTCCCGATACAGTATATCGTCACTAAGGTTGCATAGAGAGCTGTCTCTCTCGACACAGTATATCGTCACTCAGGTTGCGCAGAGAGCTGCCTCTCCCAATACAGTATATCGTCTCTCAGGTTGCATAGAAAGCTGTCTTTCTCGATACAGTATTTCGTCACTCAGGCTGCTTAGAGAGCTGTCTCTCTCGATACAGTATATCTTCTCTCAGGTTGCATAGAGAGCTGTCTCTCTGGATACAGTATATCGTCACTCAGGTGGCGCAGAGAGCTGTCTCTCTCGATACAGTATATCGTCTCAGATTGCACAGGATGTTGAATATCCCGGTACAATATATTGTCTGTACAAAAATGTGCAGTGTGCTAATCTCTTAGTAATAGTATAGTATTGCCTCAGGTCAGATCTGATCCCTTTTTCTCAGCGGTTTTTAAGGCGAAAAAGAGGTTTTGGCTGAAACTCTCTGTGTGTTTATTTTACACATAAATATATTCCTAATATGAAATTATGTTGTGGATAGTATTGACTTTTTACTTTAATTCTTTTGCTGTACTTAGAGTAATTGTTATCGGTCTGTTGTGTTTCTTGTTTGAGTTCCTATATTTTGGAAAATAGTTTTGGATTTTATTATTGGTAACAGCTTGTGTTATGCTATCAATTTACAAATAATTGACGTTTGTTCTATGAACATTTAGTACAAATGATATAATTAGTCATAAATAGTTATTATACTTATGCAAGTTTGTAATAAACAAAATTAGTATTTTCACCCGATGTTTCATTTATTTCATTTAAACAGAATTTTCATACTTCTATTTAAAGATTATCGACTTTGGAAAAAATTAAGAAAGTAAGTTGAAGTAAACTGAAAATATGTTGTACGACATTTAGATGTTTTAATCAATTTTAATAATATTTACAGATACCTTACTCCTAAATCCATTACATTAAATGCTTCTACTTTGGAATAGCTTTAGTAAAAGTAGGTAATTATTTAAAAAGTAGAAAATAAAAATACAATACTGATATAGTAAAATTGTTAGTTGTTTTCAATTAGCTTGGATTAAAATGGTTGTTAAAGGAAATATAATTTACTAATTTATAGGGTAAACAGTTGAAAGGTTAATATAGTCGCTTTAGCCAATACTTATTGTTTCATGTTCCAACAATTAGGCTTTTTAGCAGACTTCATTTTGCTTTTTTTATAATCTAATTTATCCTAAAGGGATACTTAGTAGTTATATTATAATGCAGTACACCATAGTCCTTTATTTAATGAAAAAACTGATTTTAAAAAGATTTGTGTAAAGTATGAAGTGAAGTAGTTTTGTCTATATATCAATTACATATAGAATATATATATATATATATATATATATATATATATATATATATATATATATATATATATATATATATATACATATATATATGTATATATATATATATATATATATATATATATATAATTTGTTGTGGTTTTTTTACCATAGAGAACATTTAAGAAAAATGTTTTTATATTAAAATTTTCGTAAGTAACCGTTTACAAATGTAAGGTTTTAGACATCATTGATGGATAACTTGCCATTTTCTAGTACAATAGTCAAAGAAAAATCTGGTCTTAAAAATTAATGAACATAGGGTGTGTATAACGAAAAAATTACTTGTCTGATGTAGTCAAAAAATTGTTTCAGATGGGCTACTCAGTTTTGTAGAGGTTATAATAAAGTAGGAAGTGACAGAAAGGAAATATTGGATGATAAAGTGACAAGAAAATACAATTTACGCAAATTGTGAAAATCTAGTAAGCGTTATAGGCTCTCCAGATAATTCTGGGATCATATCTAAAAATTCTTCCTTTAAAATTGGAGTTCCCATTTTTCTTTTATATTTAATCATTAATCTATAAAAACTGAAATTATTTTACATGTTTTAATAATTATTATTTATAATTAATATAAATTCAACTATATTGTGAGATTTAGTATAATCCCTAATATATTCAACTTCTTTGAGATAGTTAGATAAAATTATTTATATTTCTTAACAATACTATTTACTCAATGCTAAATTTTATGCTCGTTGTGAGTAACGCGAATTTCAGGTAATTGGATTTGCACTTGTACAGACAAACTTCCACAGACTTGCACACAATTGTACAGACAAACAAACCTTTTAGGCAAAACACTAAGCGCTAGACAAAACACTAAACTTTATCAAATGACGGGGCAAGGAGCAGAAGACGACGAATATTCAACGTACCAAATTAACGAGCAAGAAACATGCGCTTCTGACGAAAATTCCAGAAACGACGAATATTTCTCTGAGCACCAAAACTTACCTGGAGACTGAGTGGAAAAACCATTCAAAACGATCAAAATAATTTTTTAGGGTATTCGAGCCTGGGAACCAATTTTCAGTAATGAATTTGCGAAGTGATAATAATAAATTGCCTTTCATATACGATTCAATTAATAAATTAAAAATATTAAGTGATACAGGTAGTACTCGATCGTTTATAAGAACATCATTAGTATGGAAGCGTTTTAAAATATGTGTAATGAAACGTGTAATGAAGTAATGAATATGTAATGTAAGTAATGTAATGTAAGACAAACGTGTAATGAATATGTTTATGTAATGAAAAGACCGTTCGAAGTAACCACTTCACACGACTCTTCAAATGCAGATGTTTGCTGCAACCAAATGATCTTGAGCCAAATACGATTAAAACAAACACTAATTTTAATATGTTAGATTATAAAATAACAAAAAGTAAAAAACTAGACTTATCAAAATTCATGATTCAGAGGGGAAAACCGAAATTATAAATTTAATAGAAGAGTATGCAGATATATTTCATATTGATGGAATTGACTTGACTTTCACCAATAAAATAAAACATGTAATTAGGACTGCAGACGAAATTCCCGTATATTCTAAAAATTATAGATATCCAGAAATTTACAAACATGAAATTATTAAACAAACAGAAGGCATGTTAAGCAGGGAATCATTCAACCTCTTGTTCCCCATGGAACTATCCGGTCTGAATTGTACCAAAAAAAAAAAAACAAGACGCTTCTGTAAAAAGAAATTTCTATTAGTCATTGATTTCAGAGGCTTAAACTCAAAAACAATTGATAAGTTTCCCTTACCAAACATAACTGATATTTTAGACAAATTAGGACGATCTCAGTATTTTACAACGTTAAACCTAGCTCAGTATTTTACAACTTTAAACCTAGCTCAGGATTTAATCAATTAGTGATGGACCCAAGTAGCGTAGAAAATAGCATTTTCAACGGAATCGGGACATTACGAATTTTTAAGACTGCCCCTTTTTCCTAATAAATAGCCCCCCTACGTTTCAAAGAATTATGAATAATATTCTGAGAGGAATTCAAAACGAAACGTGCCTCGTTTATTTGGATGGCATTATAGTTTATTCAACCAGCCTTCAAAAACATATAGAAAGACTAAGTGGAGTGTTTGACAGATTACGTAAAGCCATCTTTAAAGTACAGCTTGACAAAACCAGAATTTTTTAGAAAAGAAGTAGCATATTAGGTCATTTAGTAACGGCAGAAGGAGTCAAACCAAATCCAAATAAAGTAGAAGCACTTAAAAATATCCTATTACAAAGGCAACTAAAGAAATTAAATGATTTTTAAGGTATAATAGGTAATTTTAAGAAATTTATAAAGAATTTTGCTGATATAACTAAACCTTTTACCAAAAGTTTATAGAAGGGTGCCAAAATTAACATTTATGACCAAAATTACATTAGTTGCTTTGAAATTTGTAAACAAATATTAACAAAAGAACCTTTGCTGCAATACAAACCTGCAATACTTTATAAACCTGAAGGTGTGGCATTAGATAGGTAAGGTAAATAAATAACATTAAAATATAAATTATAATTATAACAAAAGTTAAGTTATATATATGATCCTAAAGTTCTAAACAAACAATTGAAAATCAACTTGAGAACAAATACAAAAATTCAAATTAGGTCAGAAAATGAACCTATTACCAACCATTGAAATTTCTTCAATTTATTTTTTAACTTAAATTTACTCAGAAATCCCACATACTTGATTTTCAAAATTTAATTTTAATTCATAGACCTTTTTGCCAAAACTCAACATATTTTATAACATCAATTGCCTAAAGGAAAAATCAGTACCTAACAAAAATCTTTGCCTAACAAATTAACTCACATTTTAAAACATTATTTAAATTTTTTAACTAATTTTGAAAACCCCTTTTTCAAGTTTTTTACCCTTCTTACATAGTTAACACTTTTTCAAAACAATCTAACGTTAAACTGCCATTTCTTATAGTTTCATTTAATTCAAATCAAATATTTCCAGTTTAATTTTTTATAATAATTTTTTTTTTAATCTGAACTACAATTTTCAGTTAAAGTTTTATTTTAAATATTAATTTCCAAATCTGTCTTTAATTTATTTCAAAATACTTCCTTTACCTTCCACATTTATTTAAAAAAATGTTTACTAAGATCTTTCTATTATCTAGGTATTATTTTGAGTAGCTGACTATACCATAATGACATCTGCACCATCTTGTTTCTTAACAAAGCCACTATGTTAAGTCTTTCAAATTTTTCAAAATATACCCAAAATCAAATATTAAAACTTTAAATTTCCCCAAAAATTGAATTTTATACTTGTTTATTAAATTTGAAAAAGAGAGATGCCAAGTTCTGACTTTTTAAAATCGCCACTCATCCTTGTCCAACACTTTAACGGTTTCAAGGTGTCGTCTTGCTATGCATTCTTGCCCTCTTCACACGCCATTGCTTGTACCAGTCCAGTGTAGCGTCCTTACGACTCTTCTCTGTTCCGAGGCCTTCTGAACCGAACAAAACGTGTGCATTTCGATATTTTAATTGTAGAATTTTGCATTTAGTTATCTAGGAACTTATCTAAACAATGTCTCTTATTTCACTCTCAATTAAATTTCAATTTTAGTTCAGACTTCTTACGACTTCACTTTTTTCAACTGCCTTTTAAACAATGGATTTCTTAAAAGGGATGAATTCACTTTAGACACTGTTCAATTTCTCCACTTCTAACTGAATCTATTTTTAAGACGCCTATTAATTAACTGAATGTTTTTTTGTTCGCGAACGCCACGATCTGATGGTAAGTTTGTAGACAACCGCTTTTGGGGAGTTTCCCCTCCAAAAGGTTTCTGAAACGCACAAAACTAAATCTTAGCACCAGACTGGAACTTCTTAGCCCTGCATTTTGTTCTTCACGGAGTGAACTTACACGGCTGTCCTGCTCGAACTTTGGAACCACGTTAACATCTCCTTCAGCTCTACCAACGCATAAGCCTTCCACCCTCGGACAACCCTTAGCCAATCGCGAAGCGGCTCGATGATCTGTACACCGGATGCTGGTTATATCCTGTTGCCCTTCCAAATCGTTATCCATATTGTGGTCGAAATTTCTTCAAATTCCTCATTTCACTGTAACTTCCAAATTTGGCCTACATTAATGTTTGTAAAACATGTGTTGAAAAGCATCTTTCACTCTCTGCAGTGGTCATAGGAATTGTGCATATAATTTGAAGTAGTTTCACACATTCAGGGAGCACATCTTTTAAATTGTTTTCATATATAAATTCTAAGCAGTCTTAATGAGCCAGAAGCGTGAGAGAAGTCATTTCTGCTATATATTAGTCAACTCTTGTTTCAGTTCTATTTTGTTAAAGTGAAACACATTTATTGCGGTTTGTAATTTATTTTCCGGATATTTTACATTGAACTCAGGAAATAAACTTGGTTGGAACAATTTTGCTACAGATAAGTGTTCTAAGAAAGTAAAACTATCGTCAATTCCAGTCATAATAACATCACACACTTCTTTTGCCGCTATATGTTTTCTGTCCTCAAATCTGCCACGTTTAATTCTCGGTCCAGAACTAGATGGATCATTCTTTTCCATTTCATCAAGTTCTCTTGAACTGGACTGATCAAGATCAGGAGAGTTTCTTATATTTTGGATTGCAGACTTGAATTCCCCTATATAGTAAAATGCCTCTATGCAGTCAATAGTTTTATTTTGTAACTCACTGAACAAAATATCACAATGTAGCATAATTTTATTGAAAACCCCAAACCAGAAGTTGAAATCACCGTCTTTTAAAAAGTAACTTAAGCCTAATGACTTGCTTACAGTGGTGTAATCATTACTGTCATCGTCTACTATTCTGTCTAGGCATTCAGCTATTTCATTTTTTTATTTAAATATGGTACTGACAGTTCTGGACTTAAAATTCCAACGAGTGCTACAGCACTTTGGTACTCTTTTTTTCACAACCTCATCAAGTACTGCAGTTCTTTTAGTGGATTGTGAAAAAAAAGATGAAAATGCTTCCACATTACTGAAAAATACCTTTACTTGTTTATTTTGTATCGCTGGGCGTTCAATTATCAAATTTAACTGATGTGCGTAACAGTGTACAAAATGTGCATTTTTGTACACGGTTTTTACTCTTGCCTGAACACCTGTATGCTGACCACTCATGACAGAGGTACCGTCAGTTATATCAAGAAAGTCCCGTTAGTATGTACCGTTAGTTGATATTAATAGAATCATTAGAAATGTATAATCTTAACTATAACGTCATTCAAGATATATTATTATATATATATAGAGATTTAAAGCTTTGTAGAGAGACTCATAATACTTCACTCGTTAAAGACTGTTACTATGCCGGTTTAGGTACCGATTGTTCTAGAGTTCTGTAATAGTTATATGTATTAAGCTGTTGTAAGTTTGTAACAGGCCTTTGGCCTGAATAAATTGTTTTTTAAAAACCTATCGCTGTTTCGAGATATTTAACTGGCGCCCGAACTGGGACAGGCGCGATCTCTTTGCGAATAATTTTTCGATCTCTTATCCGGAAACTTCGCACATCACCATTGGTGCTGAAACGTGATCGTTTGTTTCAACAGTTAACGCCTGTCGACAAATACAAATCAAGATTCAGCGTAGGATATACTTCCAAGGACTACAACTACCAGCAGCTTTAACTTCAAAGAAGACATCCCGGCCATTTGCCCAGAGGATCTTCGCAGAACAACAGACAGTCTCAGACCTTCCGCCAACAACAAGCAGCCAGTCTTCGCCAAATCGTAAGTACAAATCCAATATGTCTCCTATCTCTAAACCTATTCCACATGAATTTTTAAAATTTATTCCAACATATGATGGCTCTCCTCATAAACTTGTACATTATATTGAAACTATTAAAGATTTATTGACTAGTTATTGTAATGAAAACATTTCTGAATTTTCTAGTAATCATTGGCTATTATTTAAAGCCAGTATGTCAAAATTAGAGGGTCCTGCAGAGCAAGTAGCATATAATAATAATTGTTGTACCGTAAATGAATTAATAGATGTGCTCAAAAGAAATTTTGCTGATAGTAGGGCAGCTCAAAATTTAATTTTTGAAATTACAACCATGAAAATGCATTATAAAGAAAACCCTATTGAATTTTTAAACAGGCTTTATGAAAAAAGAGTAACAGTATTAACAAGATATAAGTTAGATGGTTTTAAAGATACCACTTTGGAACAGCTTGTATCGCAACTAGATTTAACATTAGTGAGAACATTGTGTCTAGGCGTACCAAACCAACTTGGGGAATACTTACAACTATTTCAAATAAAAACTTTGGATGAAGCTAGAATTAGACTAATAAATGATTGTAACATAATATTAAACAGACTGAAATTAACGGGAAGTGAAAGTACACAAAATTCTCAACAAACGTTTAAAAATTTAAAATTTAAATCTAAAAACTATCAACAATTTAGACCCCAAAACTATCAACAATTTAATCCACAAAACTATCAACAATTTAATCCACAAAATTATCAACAATTTCCTAGGCCACAACAATTTCAAAAACAATGGACCAATAAGTATCAACAACCAACTAATCAAAGGTATCAACCAACTAACCAAACTGTTTCTATGAGAACAATTCGCTCTAACCCAAAACCTATGCAAGAAATGACTGAAATTGAAAACCCTTCTGACGAAATTAATGAAATTACGGAATTAAAGGATCAGGTGAAAAATTTAACAAATCAAATGAATAATTTTTTAGAACTAAAGAAGCCTCCACCCAAAGATCCACCTTACAATTTCAGTTAAATTCAATAAATAGAAATCTTCCATACTTTATTGATTATAAAAGTAGGAAATGGTTAATAGATACAGGATCTGAAAAAAATTATGTTAACCCTGATTTAATAACAAGCGAAATACCTCGTTACCAGGAGAAATTTACTGTCAAAACGCCAGCAGGAATAAAACGTGGATCAGAATACGTTTATTTTGACCTAATAAATGTATTTGGAATTAAAAAATTAATTAAATTATATTTATTTAAATTTTCAGAAAAATATGATATTTTATTAGGACACGAATCATTACAAGAATTAAATGCAAAAATTAATTTTCAAAATAAAATATTAGAATATGACCAAAATAAATTTAAACAAATACTTGGATTAACTAAAGACTTTAAATTAAAAAAGGGAATAAATGTAGTGAAATTACCTACAAAAGAAAATTATGATAATGCATATATAAACGAATATAAAGACGACTTTATAGAATTAAAAGAGTCAATTGTTAAATGTAAAAATTATGAAGCGAATTGTATTGTGTATGCCAAAGAAGACGTCACCTATAGTGCCACTCCTTTTGAGGTATATAAAATCGATTCTATACAAGAATTTACACCTGTGACCGAAAGTCCCAAGTCTAAATCTCTTGATATGGCTACAATTAAAAATTTATTAAGGACAGATCATATGAACAAAGAAGAAAAAATTGAGATAATTAAATTATTAAGTAATTATTCAAATATTATTAAACAAGAAAATGATAAATTAACTGCTACTAACTTATTAAAACATGAAATTAAAACAAAGGATGACAATCCTATTTATTCTAAGAGTTATAGATATCCCATAGCTTTTCGAAAAAATGTTGAAATTGAAATTGAAAAATTATTACAAAATAAAATTATCCAACACTCTAATTCGCCATACAATTCACCTATATGGGTAGTTCCAAAAAAATTAGACGCCTCAGGGAAAAGAAAAATAAGAATGGTAGTAGACTACCGTAAATTAAATGAAAAAACAATAGACGACAAATTTCCTATGCCAAATATAGAAGATCTTTTTGGAAAAATAGGTCGTGCAACATATTTCAGTGCATTAGATTTAGCCTCAGGTTTCCATCAAATTGAAATGGAAAAATCATCAATTCCTAAAACTGCATTTTCCACAGATCAAGGTCATTTTGAGTTTCTAAGAATGCCCTTTGGACTAAAAAACGCACCACCAACTTTTCAACGAGCTATGAATATAATATTTGCTTCCATGCCAAATGTATTAGTTTATATGGACGATATTATAATATTTTCTGATTCATTAACAGAACACTTGAAACATTTAAAATCAGTATTCCAAAAACTATCGGAATATAATTTAAAAATACAATTAGACAAGACGGAATTTTTTAAGAGAGAACTATTATTTTTAGGACATATTATTAGTAAAGAAGGTATTCGTCCTAACCCGGCAAAATTAACTGCTATAAAGGACTTTCCTCTACCAAAAAATCCAAAAGAAGTTAAACAATTTTTAGGATTAACTGGATACTATAGGAAGATGATTAAAAATTATGCTAAATTAGCTAAGCCTTTAACTCATTTGTTAAGAAAGGACGTACCATTTAACTCTAACACACAAGAAGTAAAAGAAGCTTTTTCAGAATTGAAAGAAATTCTTATGAACGAACCTATTTTAAAATTACCAGATTTTTCTAAATCATTTCAATTAACAACAGATGCATCTAACTTCGCAATTGGAGCAGTTCTATCACAGAATTTTGATAATATTGATCACCCTATTTCTTTTGCATCACGTACACTAAACAGACAAGAGATTAATTTGTCTACAATTGAAAAAGAATTATTAGCTATAGTTTGGGCATGCAAACATTTCAGACCTTACCTATATGGAAACAAATTTATTATTTATACAGATCACAAACCACTACAATGGCTTCATAACTTGAAGGAACCAAACTCAAAATTAATACGATGGAAATTATTATTAGAAGAATTCACTTTTGAAATTAAACATATTACTGGAAAATCTAATGTAGTGGCAGATGCACTTTCTAGAATAAAAGTACAAGAATCAAACGTGATAACCAATGACGCAGGCATAGAAATAAATCCAGAATCAGTTATAAACGAATTTTTACAAGATTGTAACCCCGAAGACCAAGTATCAAATTTAGCTACAATTCACAGTCAAGATAGCTCTTCCGATAATTTTAAAATAATGGAAGATGATAAAATTATCAATACAGAACAAAATCAAATTATTATTAAAAGAGGAAACGAAGAACCCCAGTATATAAAAATATTTAATAAAAACAGAATAACATTCTATGTATCAAATATACCAGACTTAGATAAATTAATTGACCAAGCAAATCAATTCTTAAAACCTAACACAACCTATGGTCTCTACTTTGAAGACGCAGGGATACCAGATATTAACAAAGAAATTAATAACCTATTTACTCAAATGATAAAAGTAAATTTTACAGATATAACCATTAAAATTTATAAAAAACTCAATTTAGATGTAACAGATAAAGAGGAACAAAAGGAAATAATTACTAATTATCATGAAGGAAAAACGTATCACAGGGGAATTAATGAAAATATAAATAAAATAAAAAATAAATATTATTGGCCTTCAATGATAGCAGATGTGACAGAATATATAAATAAATGCCAAATTTGTTTAAAAGTTAAATATGACCGCAAACCAATTAAAGAAAAATATTGTGTAACCCCCACACCATCAAGACCATTTGAAAGACTACAAATTGATATTTTTCATTACTCGCAAACTAAGATCCTTACTATAGTGGATTGTTTTTCTAAACGTTTAACTACATTTATCTTAAAGACACTTAATGGACATGAAATTTCGAAACATCTACGCACATATCTTAATCTTTTTCCAGTTCCTTCTGTAATACAAATGGATAACGGTAAAGAATTTGATAACGCCCTTATCCGTAACTTTCTACAGTTATACGAGATAAAACCCCATTACACAACACCAGGCTATTCTAATCCTCAAGGTCAAGTTGAACGCACTCATTCTACACTTATTGAACTTCTTAATATTATCAATGAAACAAAAGAGATAACTACTTTAAAGGAGAAAGTGGAATTAGCCACTATCGCTTTTAACAACACTTTAAACTCAACCCATAATTTAACTCCAAATGAAATGACGTATGGAAAGATTAAAACACCATTTTCTGATTTAAAAGATCCTGATTTTATAATAAACGAACTTAACGCTAAATATCATGAACAACTAAAAACTACGCATGAATTAATAAAAAGAAAAATTGAAAAAGAAAAAATTGATCGCACTGATAAATTAAATACATCACGCGAAAAAACTACTTACATTCCTAAAGAAATATATTTAAAATCTACTTTGCATAGAAAAGAGAAACCTAGATATATACGTGCAACAAAAGGAAAAGGTTTAACTGCAATTTTAAATAAAACAAAAAAATCAATTAAAATACATCCCAATCGGATTAAAAGACCACGCATAATAAAATCATCTGTTACAGAAAATGACACCAGCATTAATGTACCTGGTAGCAGCAGCACTAACAACTGCAACGCTAGCTTATAAAGAGACAGTTTTAACCAAAACTGCTGGAATTATTCCAATTCAAACGCAAGACGCTTTAATAACAAACACTGCATATACTTATATGCACTATATGAATATGAATATTATTGGAAATGAACTTAAAAAAATTAAAAATAATATTAAATTGTATACCAATTCTTCATTAAGTATTCATCTTTTAAACAGCATTAAACTACATTATGATTATGCCAAAACAAAACTCGAACATTTAAAAGGAAATCTCCCAGAACCTACTCGCACACGCAGAGGATTAATTAACGGATTAGGCTCAGCAATATCTTGGCTAACTGGTAATATGGATGCTGATGATAAAGAAAAATATGATAGAATTATTCAACAAATTCAAAGCAATGAATATCACATAGAACATAATATCGAATCACAAGTAACTGTAAATAAACAAATCATTGACCAATTTAATAAGGATATGAATATAATTGCAAAAAATAACAACAAAATTAAAACAGCCCTCAGTGAAGCAAGCTCTATTTTAAATAATGTAGAATTATTTGAGCAATACTTTTTAACTTACACCACTCTCATTCTAATTATAAATAGAATTAACGATATTACTACAAGCTTGGAATTTTGTAAAACCAATGTGCTACATTCTAATATATTAAACAAGAAGTAGCTTAACTATATTTTGGAAAATACAAAGGAGAAACTAATCTCAGACAAAATAGAAACAATATGGGAACTCAGTAAAGTTCATTGTGCTATTACCAAAAGTATGATTACATATTTTATACAAATACCCAAGTTATCTATTACTCTAGAAACCTTCTTTCTATTATCATATCCCGTCACACAAAAAGGAATAACCAGTACAATCCATACCTATCCTTCATTTATCCTAAAGCATATGGATTTGTACACTAGTGATAATTGTAAATTAATTTATAATAATTATTATTGTGAAAAAATAGATATTGTAAGTGATGATTGTATAGAAAGCTTAATCAATTTGAAATCAACAGATAAATGCAAAAGCATAATATTGAAAAAGCCAGAACCTTTTATTAAATATATAAATATTATAAATCAGTATTTAATATTTGAAACATCAAATGGAGTTATAAAGAATAAGTTTAAAAATGAAAGTAAATCTATTAAGTTTCAAGAAACACAACTTTTGTTTTTAGAACCAGATGAGAAATTAGAAAATAAGATTTGTAATGTAATGTATTTTGAAAGTTTTCCTACTATTATATTAGAAGAACCAGTAAAACAAGTTACAAGTAATATTCATTTTGAAAAAATTCATTTAGCAAATTTAAAATCAGAACCAATTGAAATTTTGGAAGAAAATGATTTTGATAAACATTTTACAACAATTGTTATTGTTATTCTTACTATAATAATTATTATTTCTATTTTAAGTTATTATTACTGTTATTATTATTATAAAAATTATAAAATTAAACCAATGAGTACTATAGTAGAAGATATAGACCAAGGAGGTCCAATTGTACATTTTAACCGGGACGGTTAAAACTTAGGGAAGGAGGAGTTATATCAAGAAAGTCCCGTTAGTATGTACCGTTAGTTGATATTAATAGAATCATTAGAAATGTATAATCTTAACTATAACGTCATTCAAGATATATTATTATATATATATAGAGATTTAAAGCTTTGTAGAGAGACTCATAATACTTCACTCGTTAAAGACTGTTACTATGCCGGTTTAGGTACCGATTGTTCTAGAGTTCTGTAATAGTTATATGTATTAAGCTGTTGTAAGTTTGTAACAGGCCTTTGGCCTGAATAAATTGTTTTTTAAAAACCTATCGCTGTTTCGAGATATTTAACTGTCGTAGCTTTGAGCAATTACTTTTTCAGGCGTTTTGTCAATTTTTAGTCTCTCTAATTTAGGTATTATAAAACTAATAAACCTCTCATTAACAACCCCATTTAACTCATATCTCACAACAAACACCTGCTGAGACAGTGTAGCACAGTCAGTTGTCTCATCTGCTTCAATAGCAATGTATTTTGTTTGAGACATTTCATCACATATAATTTCCAAACATGTAGCATATATGGAATCAAGCAATTGATTCTGGATAGTTTTAGAGAGTCCCAAAAACATTCGGTTATTGCTTTTTTCTATATGTTGCTTTAAAGTTGAATCTAATTCTGACATCAAATTAACAAGGCCTCGAAATATGCCTGGATTGCTGGATGTGTTACTTTCGTCATGTCCCCTTAAGGCTAGTTCAAAAGCACCACAAAACTTTATTGCATCAATCAACTTGCTTATAATATAGCGATTTTTTGCTACTTCCTCATTCATTTCCTGAATTTTTATTCTATAAGCATTGTCCAACTGACATCTTATATCGACCTTGCCGAGTACAGCATACTCGATTTGTGCATTGATATGTTTTTCACTTAATTTGTGTTTTTTATCAAATGTTTAATGTCAGATATTCCATCTACAGTCCACGGTTGATCTTTAACTCCCATTACTATACACGGGTAACAGAAAAAAGAGTTATTTATTCCACAACCACATAACCAGTCAGCATAATTATATAAATTATTACTCAATTTTCTATTGTAACTGTTTCTCTTTGTAATTGATTTATTACCATATTAGGCCTTGGAGGACCTAATCGTTTTAGTTCTACTCTGTGTTCTAAACTCTTTATGCAGTCTCTAATAATTAAATTGACATCATTCGTAATTGTGGTAACAGAACCGGATTCCATTTTATCCTTAGGATCCAACTAAGAAAGATAATGGAACATTGAAAGAATAATTATTATTTCTGAAATTTCAAATAATTTTCCCTTGTTTAGAATGTATTTGTAATTAACATATGTGAAAATGAAGAAAAATTGAAGTCGTAGACTATTTTGTAAACTATTATTTAATGTACTAACACGTGTTTTAAAATTCGAAATGAATTGTTAATAAACTATGAAAATCTATTTAACCCACTTACAATAGTAAATTACATACACTTTTAAAAATGTTTTAAACTTACCTATAGTAGCACTTACTTTGATTGTTGAGGACGGCCGTTTCGGGAGATGTGTCCCAGAGAGTTACGGTCTGAGTTGACAAAGGGACACATCTCCCGAAACAGCCGTCCTCAACAAGCAAAGTAAGTGCTACTATAGGCAAGTTTAAAACATTTTTAAAAGTGTAAGGGATTACTAGTAGCTCACGCGAAGATGGAATCAACAAATGGAAGTAAATTACATTCAATTAATCTGCTTAACGAGCACTCCGATCTCTAACACCAGAACTTCCGAAAAGAAATTAATACACTTATACAATTTGATTTGTTTACTTTGAGTCAAACGCACCAACATTTATTTGTAAGAACATTACAAATAAGCCTACAAAGCTGCTTCCTAAATCAGCCGGAATTGTAGTAGCAGCACTGTTAGTCATTTCTCAGCGCATGCGCTTGACGACGGGACTCCATCCCAGGCTACCCGTAACACGCGCGTTGAGTGACGTCACCGCACGGTTTTGACTGTTTCAGCTTATTCCATGCACGTTCAATGCACTAGTCTGGGGCTCTCTGCTGTGAGCCCCGCGCGGAGCTTGCGGCTAATTTCGTTCGTCAACTGCTAAATATTTTATGGTTTTAACATTGCTTAAATAATTCTAAGCTCTTCTTAACCTAATTTAAGACAAATGAATATTTATTAAAAATTAATTTTTGTAATTGGGAGGGCTGCGCCCCAGAGCCATTTTGGACAAACCTCCACTGGTTCGGGTTGGTCTTCAATCACTCCTTCGGCTTGTGATTCGTTTATGTCTTGGTTAGATGGGTTTTCTGAGTCTGTTTGTAAATGTTTATCTAAATTCCCAGCCATTTTAAGCGTGGTCCTAGTCCAAGGTTGGAGGAAGTTCTTGCCATCAAAAATAAATTACACATTTTTTGTTTGCCTTGAACTGCTTGGCATTTTTTTAAGAAAAATCAGGTATTTTATGTACGAGCTACGAAGATTGGTCAATTTTTTCTTGCATATGTTACCTACAAAGGATAATACTAAAAAATGTGTGACATGGGAGAAAGTTTGTGCCAGTTGTCTGGTATGGTGATGGAACAACTAAGTAATCTGTTAAAAGTCATGTATGTACGTTATTTGGCCCTACCATGTTGTTGTTGAATTTACAATTTCTAAGCTAGTACTGCATTTTATTTCATATCTGAAGAGTATTTAACGATGTTTTAAAATATAGCAATAAAAACTTATATAAATCCCTACCTTTAATACTAAGTATTTTAATATAATCTATAACTTTTCACCCGGTCCAAAATAGTCATACAATAGACAAAAGATACAGAAAAATAAACTTTTTATCGATATGGTCCAGCTGGAGCAGATTTTTCTGTATGTTTTATGTTCGGTCGGCATTCAAGTTGGAGTGTGCTGACGTCGACTTTTTATTTCTTTCTGATTCACTAACTTTATAGCGATTTGAAAAATAAATAAATATTTGAAAAACTGAATTATTAATAACTGTCGTCCACTACAGGTTAAGAAAATATAATTTGAACTTGTTTGGATGAATAAAAACTTCTTATCGATATGGTCCAGCTGGAGCAGAATTTTCTGTATGTTTTACGTTCGGTCGGCGGTCACCTTGGAGTGTGCTGACGTCGACTTTTTCTTTCTTTCTGATTCACTAACTTTAGAGCGAATTGAACAATAAATAAATATTTGAAAAACTGTATTATTAATAACTGTCGTCCACTACAGGTTAAGAAAATATAATTTGAACTTGTTTAAATGAATAAAAACTTTTTCTATTGAGGATTAAAAATTTGTACAAGTTATATATATATATATATATATATATATATATATATATATATATATATATATATATATAAGGAGAGTGTGAGCTAATAGAAGGAATTGAATAACAATCTATCGCAAACTGTTGCTTATTCTCTAACACTTTAACCAAAAAATGCTTCTTTTACTATATAATTTTTCCCAAGATTACAAAACACTTATCCGTGCTATCTCCGCGCTTGCGCTAAACAATTTGTCTTATAGCTTTTGCCCAAAAGACGAAAATTGACGAGGCAGTGTAATGTGCCTTACACGGTTACCTCATTGTGGCTCGCCGTGTCTGAATCAGTGTGCGGCAACTCCATTTAAACCAATGCAATTACGCGGCTTTGCGCCTCAAGGTAAAACGTCGCTTGTGCCTTATCCGGTGTCTGACAGGCCCAACACAACTCCCAAGTGGAACACTTAGACACTGAGGAAGATCACCACGATCGATTAATAACGTTATGTCTCAGTAAGTTTTTACAAATTTACAACAAATTTTAAGTTCGGATAGGCTTAAACTAATGTAAAGGTATTAAGTTTCACCGAACGTAATGGACTACAAAATTCAAGAGAATAATTAGTCAAAATTTATACTGTCTAATAAAATTAGCTTGTAAATTTGTGTATGGAGATATTCCAAAACGCGTCAACAACAAAATATTTTATTGTTTAGGAAGGCAGAAAAATGAGGCTGTGAAAAATCAAACTATATACTCATAGTAATTTTATTATATTAAAAAAGTATCTGGAAGTCCAAGTTTAAAATTTGTATTTATCTAAAATTATAATAAATAACTTTTTTTATTTAAAAAAATGTACCTTTTTCGAAAAACAATTTTATAGGGGAAATTTTAGTTTTTACAAAAGTACTTGAATTGCATAAGTAATTGAAGCTTATTGAAAAAAACACTCAAATTTGATACACAGATAATGGTTCTACCTGAATTTGGAGCTGATTTAAAGATATTAATGTTTACTGAAACTAGTGTTTTTTTCTCAAACTTTGTGATTTTATATTTCAAAATACAATTCACATTCACATAACAGATGAAAATTTGGAAATAGGCTTACTATATGGACTAAAAAAATCTATACATTATTTCTTGAAGAGCTAAAGAGGTCATGCTAAAAAAAACTTTGTGTTTGGTTTAATATGAGGTGAGTTATTAATGTAAAATCAAGAAACACCATAGTAATAACTACCACACAAATATATGTCCTTATTATAAATATTCAGAGTAATTAGTTCCTGTCTGTAGTTCTACATATATTATACTATCAATGTGTTTTCCATAGATTGTAACATGGCAACTCTGCTACTTCTGCTGGGAATTTCAGATTTCTTCACTTTTAAGATAGTGAAGTGAAGATAGTTTCTGTTCAGAAAAGTTTGTAATATTTTTGGTACTATTGGTAAGATTTATTATCTATCCCTTGTTTCTAACGATATTCTTTATTATCTGGTAAGATTTTTATTTTAAAATTTCTGCAGAGATGCAGAAAGCTATACCAAAAAACAGGACATTTGGGTAAAATCTTTTTATGTGAACTAATTAGCCCAGCAGGGTATAATTTGTTAAATTTTAGTTTAGGGGTGTTGCCACTGAAGCTCTGTAATTTTTCTCTGTGTTCCTGAAGATTGTTTGTGTTGTTAGGTATAAATTAATTTTTGTAATATATATTAGATGTAGAAAGGAAATAATTACCATTTGTTGTGGTTTTTACATTAGAGAGTACATTTAAAAAATATTTTGTTTAATTATTAAGATCAGTGACTCCGATCGGCGAAATTTTTGTTTCCTGATCAATTTGACCTTGTTGAACACGAATCTGAAGTTTTACTGCAAACATTAAAAAAAAAAACCTAACCTAACCTAACCTAACCTGACCTGACCTGGTTTTCTTAGGTTAATATGTGTTGTTAAAAATAACTTCAGACTCGTGTTCAGCAATGACAAATCTATGAAGAAAAAAAATTCGCCGATCGGAGCGTTAGTGGGCACCAAAGTCAGGTTAAGTTAGGTTATTTTTTTATGTAAATATGTGTTTGCAGTAAAAAAACTTCAGATTCATGTTCAGCAAGGTCAAATTGAACAGGAAAAAAATTTTGCTGATCGGAGCGGTAGTCGCCGATCTTGATAATTATCATATTTTGTTAATGATATCTTAATAAGTAATTGTTTACAAAAGTTATGTTCTAGATGACATTCATGGATAACTTGTTACTTTTAATTACAATAGTCAAAAAAGAAATGGATCCTATAGACAAAAATGAATAAATTTTGGGTAAAAAGAAGAAAATTGTTTATGTCTTGTAGACCAAGAAAATGTTTCAAGTACTCAGTTATGTTCAGATTATAATAAAGTCGGAATTGACAAGAAGAAAATAGTAGTTGATGAAGAAGGTAGAAGGATGGAATTTACCAATGTAGAAGTAAAACGGGAAGTACAAAATAATTGGTAAGTATTTGGTCAATATATGTTTGTAATTATTTCACAATATTCTGATTTTAGTAGTTAAATACTATAACTATATACAGTACTTTATTTCTGGGATAATTGACCAAATGCTATTCAACTTTCATTTCTCTTTTCCTAAAATGTTACTTAAATACAGATTAAAACCATGCAACAAGTGATTTTAAGGTAAAAATATAGTCTTAACGCCGTTTTAAACATTTGTTTATAATACGTTTTATTACAAGAACACAAATATGAAAATTTTTTCCACGAAAAATACGAAAAGTTACTTTTTTCATATTTTAAATGTTTGTCTGTAATGAGATATATAGCGTACAGAACTCTTATTGACGTTTTTCAAAATTTCTTTTTAAATCACTCTTTTGAATGTGTAAAACACGAATATTAACTTTTTCCACGAAAAATACAAAAAGTTAATTTTTTTGCACATTTTAAATATTAGTCTGTAATGGGATGTATAGAATTAACCGGTCACGCAGTAGATACAGCGCACTGCACTACATCAAAGTCAATTTATTTAAAGACTAAACTTAAAATGTAAATATTTAACTTTTCGTTATAATTTTATACATAACTTTATACCTATGTTAAAATATACCTATGAAATATCCAGTCAGGATAGATTTGGTTGTAATTTTCTGCATCAGCAATAAGTCTAAATACTTACCCAAATATCAACCAAATGTATCTTGACTGGATTCATAGGTATATTTTAAAATAGGTGGTATTTATTTCCCATGCCAGTGTGTACGATTTTAGCAAAATAAATTATACCAGCTAAAGCAGAAAGTCATCAGAGATACAAAAAAAAAAAAAAATGGCAAAAACTTTTGCTCAGGGAAATAAATACCATTATTTCAGTTGAAAGTTTGGTAAAAATATTCAGTGTGAAGTAGAAATACTACGTCCGTGTATCAACGGGGCTGTACTACTTATAGGTATATTTAAATATACCTATAAAGTCTCCACTTAGGATAAATTTGATTGTTATTTTATACATAACTGTATATCTATATTAAAAAATACCTGTAGAGTATTCAATCAGGATTGATTTGGTTGTAATTTTATACAACATTACTTACTTAGATATCTACTTCCGCAGAGTAATACTATATGCCAGGTGACGTCACATGATCTCTATTCTAGCCTTACTAGTGTACATTTGATTAAACATATACAATTATAACCAAATATATCCTGACTGGATACATTTAGTGTACCTACCACCTTCATCAAGTTGGATGTATTTGGACCTTTGTTAGTAGTCTTTATATTTACTCATTATATAAGATGCTTTTGTTCATTTTTCACTGACAATTAAAAATTTTATATCCTTGTTTCTTGTGTAATCATTTTTATCTTGGATTCATAAGATGTGTTGGCACCTACAGCGAATTTTATTGTTTTTATTTGTAATTTGTGTTTTTTTGATGAGAATGGCTGACAATTCTAGTGTTTCTGATTTAGAAATAGCAGATCCAAGTGACACAAGTTATTTTACTGATGACTATGGTAATTCAGACATACATAAAACGGAACAAGAGTGTTTTTGACCAGGTAGAGAGAAAGGTGTAGTTTTACGAGAGGATGAAAGTGACTATTTGGTCGTTGAAAACTTACTTATTGTATTCACCCTCATGACAACCACATAATGCTATAGGCATTCATGATATTCTATTCTCCCGTGAAAACAATTGTTAAAATTTAAAATGTTCCTTCCAAACTTTTGGAGCAGTACAGGGGTTACCAGACTTTTAATACCATTGAAGTTGCAATATTTTTATTAGAGTATTCGTTCTCAAAATACTTTGAAAGAAATATTTACTTTATACTAATTATTTTTGCAATAATTTAAATTTATATAATCATATTGCAAAAAGGTAGCCATTTACATTAGAGAACCATTTTGATATCGGAATGAAAACATGTCCTTAAGCTACGAGGGTGGTCCACAAAGTAACCGCCGTTTGGGCTTTGCGCGATAAGTAGTGGGGGTAGCGCCGCCATTCTCATATCGGTGTGCGCAGCAGTTCAGTATGCTTCTAGCTGTGCAAGGGAGAGTATCGTACGATCGTGCGTTCTTTTGTTATAACGTAAAAACATGAGCACCGCGATAGAAAATCCCGCCAAATGTGAAGTGCTAGGTGTAATAAGATTTCTGTGGTCAAAAAGTTACACAGCAGCTGAAATTCATCGTGAATTGAGTGCGGTGTATGGCCCAAACGTTATGAGTGAAGGTTTAGTCCGTCAATGGGTTCGGTTTTTTAAAAATGGAAGATCGAACGTTCACGATGAAGACCGGAGGGGTAGGCCATCTCTTGTCAGTGATGACTTGGTGAACAAAGTGGATGAGAAAATTCGCGAGAACCGTCGCTTCACAATCTTGGAACTTTCAGATCATTTTCCTGAAATTTCTTGAAGTCTTGTGCATGAGATAGTGACAGAAAAACTAGGCTATCACAAGTTTTGTGCTCGTTGGATTCCAAAAGTGCTCACCGATGATCACAAAATGAAAAGAATGAGTTCTGCCATAGACTTTCTTACTCGGTATGACGTTGAAGGAGAAACATTTTTGAACAGGATTGTTACAGGAGATGAGACTTGGGTAGCATATGTGAATGCCGAAACAAAACAACAGTCAATGCAATGGGGTCATACCGCTTCGCCAAGCAAGCCAAAGAAAGCTCGCCAATCCTTTTCAGCGAGAAAATTGATGGCCACAGTTTTTTGGGATGCTAAGGGCATTTTGCTCGTTGAATTTATGGAGCGTGGTACGACCATTACAGCTGCAGCTTATTGTTGAACTTTTGGAAAAGTTTAAATGGGACGTTTTTGACCACCCCCCCTACAGCCCGGACTTGGCTCCCAGTGATTTTCATCTTTTTCCCGTACATGAAGCGGTGGCTTGCGTCTCAGAGGTTTGCGAGTGATGAAGAGCTTCAAAACGCTGTGACAGGCTGGCTACGTTCTCAGGCGGCAGATTTTTTTAAAGTGGGAATTTCAAAAACTGTTAAAAGATATGATAAATGCTTGAATTTGTATGGTGAATATGTAGAAAAGTAGAGAAAAGCTGTAGTTTTAACATGTATATAATAAAATTTTTGTATCTCAACTGGTTTATTTTTTATTTCAAAACGGAGGTTACTTTGTGGACCACTCTCGTATATTGATAATAATTTTTTTCTTGTTACTGTACTACATTACTATATACCTATAAAGTATCCAGTTAGAATAGATTTTGTTGTAATTTTGGTAAAAATATAGTCTTAATGACGTTAGTTTTTTAATTTTTTTTTTTTTTTTAATTACTTGCTTCAATGTGTAGAACACGAATATCAACTTTTTTCTGAGGAAAATAGGGAAAGTTACTTTTTTTACATTTTAAATGTTGAGTTTGTAAAGGCATGTAGGTCTATAGCGTAAACCGGTTATGCATTAGTTACACGGCATTGCACTATGTCTAGATTTGGTTGTAGTTTTATACAACATTACTATATTCTTTGTATTTAAATATATATATGAAATATCCAGTCAGGATAGATTTGGTTGTAATTTTGGTATATACTTAGACTTATTGCCGATGCAGAAAATTACAACCAAATCTATCCTGACTGGATACTTCGTAGGTATATTTTAATATAGGTAGATAGTAATGTATAAAATTATAACCAAATCTGTCCCGACTGGATACTTCGTAGGTATATTTTAATATAGGTAGATAGTAATGTTGAATAAAATTATAACCAAATCTATCCTGACTGGATACTTCATAGGTATATTTTAATGTAGGTTTACAGTAATGTTATGTAAAATTATAACCAAAGGGTAAATATATATATTTTAAGTTTAGTATTAAAATAAATTGACTTTGACATGCTGCAATGCACTGTAGCTAGTGTCCGGCTGGTTCATGCTATACATGCCATTACTGACTAACTTTAAATGTGAAAAAAGTAATTTTCCATATATTTTCCGTGGAAAAAAGTTGATATTTGTGTTCTACACATTAAAAAGAATAATTAAGAAGAACTAATTTTTTAAAACCAACATCATTAAGACTATATTTTTACCGTAATAGGCTAAGTAGAAAGAACTCTTGGGCATAGCGCATTAGCAAAATTAGACAAACAACTCCGTCCTCCATAGTATGGAGGAAATTAAGATCAGTTTGTAGTACTTCCATTCAGTTGCCAGCCATTGCGCTGAAGCAAGCGGATAGAAAATTGATCACAAACAGTGGTGATATAGCTAATGTACTGGGAACATCATTTCCTAATTTTTCTGCTACTACAACCTATAATTGATTATTCGAGAAGTATAAACTGAAGGAAGAAATAATACCATCATAATACTCTCCTTTGAACACCCCTTTCTCTATAGGAGAATTGGAGTCAGCTCTTGTGTCAACGAAGGATTTTACACCACGCCCTGATATCATTGTATACTCCATAGTGAAACATCTACAATCACCGGCAAAACCTGTCCTCCTTCGAATGTACAATAGCTTATTCGAGGAGCCGTCTTCCCTCGAATCATGTTTAGAAGCGACTGTAATTCCTCTTTTAAAGCCAGGTTAAGACAAAACCAATCTATATCTCTTAAAAGGGTCTTGTGCAAACTACTGAAGAAGATGGTTCACTGCCGTCTTGTCTGGTACCTAGAAATCAACGATCTTCTTTTGCAACGAACAGTGTGGTTTCAGATAAGGACGATCATCCATTGGCCAATTGGTTTTGTTAGAATCTGCTATTCAAAATGCCTTTCTTTTGCGTCAAACACTCTTTGCTGTTTTCTTCGACCTTGAGAAGGCATATGATATGGCATGGAAAAGAGGAATTCTGAATACTCTGAAATTATGCGGTATACAAGGGAATATCCTAGCATTCATTCCTAACTTCCAGTCTAATAGATCTTTCTGAGTTCGTCTTTGAGGCACTTATTCAAACCGTTATAAACAGGAGAATGGTGTACCGTAGGGCAGCGTGCTGAGCGTCATGCTATTTGCCGTTGCAATAAATAGTATCACATCTAATATACGATCTCCGGTACATTGTTCTCTCTTTCTAGATGATTTTTGTATTTATGTGCCTGCTGGTAGTACGGCAACTGCGGAAAGATCTTTCCAGTTAGGAATAAGGAGATTAGAGGAATGATCAAGGACTACAGATTTTAAATTGTCTGCTTCGAAGACCCAATGTGTAGCATTTAGTCGTCGAAGGCAACACCAGGAGCCTATTCTTTATCTTGATGGGATTCAGCTTTAAACCACAGACAGTAATTGATTTTTAGGTCTTTTATTTGATAAAAGACTCATGGATCTCACATGTGTGTGATTTGAAGATGAGATACAACAAGAAATTAGATATGTTAAGAGTCCTTAGTGGTACGAATTGGGGAGCAGACAGAATTATTATGGTTTGTTTCTATCGCTCTGTAGATGGAGCACTGATTACGGCTGTCAAGCATATGTATTTGCACAACCTACAGTTCTGAAAACTCTCGATGCAGTCCACCACTCTGGACTTAGACTTGCTACTGCTGCATTCAGAACAAGCCCAATTTAGGAATTGTCTTCTTGGCTAGGCTGGGGAATCTGCCCTTTCAATAAGACGCCAGATGCTACAAATATCTTAACATTTCTGTTCTTTGAAGTAAACCTAATCATCCGGCATTCAAAATGGTCTTTTATAACCAATACACACTTACTTATGATGGACTCCAACATTCAACCGATCCATTCGGCATAAGATTGTCACGCATAATGGATAACTGTAAGTTGGTTCATCCTACTATGTTCGAACAAACAATGTTCTATCTACCTCCATGGATAATAAAAATGCCATGTTTCGATTTCTCATTGTCTATTTATATCTAAAACATTAGTCCTGATGGGGTTTACCACCAGGAGTTTTTGACAATTTTCAGATCCCACAGTGAAATTATGTGACGGGTCTAAACTGGACAATTGCATTGGGTGTGCGTTTTATGCGTCGGGACGTACCTACATGTATGGATTGCCCTCAGCTTGTAATGTTTTCACAACAGAAATGTTTGCCATTTTTTTAAAGCTCTAACCGTTATTTAATCTAGATTTTACCTTTTGTGTTCGGATTCTAAAAGTGCACTTCAGGAAGTGTTCTCTGTGAACCCTTTAGTTGGGGATATTTTGTGTGCAGTACACAATCTTCCATTGAGGGGTGTTAGGGTTAAATTTTGCTAGGTTCCTGATCACTGTGAAATTACTGGAAACAAAAGCGGATGAAGCGGCGAAGATTGCAACTAGTATGGTGCCATCTACACAACATGTTATGGCATTTGATTATATATGTTATATGAAACGTTCATTGGCTACAGCCTGGAATGATGAATGTCAATGTGTCAATCACAATAAGCTGAGGGAAGTTAAGGATACCATCCGTCCATGGATGTCTTCTATTCATTCGAAACACAGGAGGAAGTTGTGACTAACCGCCTGGGCATCAACCACTTTTGTCTAACTCATGGTTATCGGATACATCGTGAGAAACCGCCATTATGTCAGTTCTGTGGAAATACCATCACAATCAGTCATATACTGGTAGATTGTAGTGGTTTGAAGCATGTTTGTGACAGTTTTAGTTTACAAGAGAGTTAAAAGGTGGTGTAAAAGGACAACGCCGCCGGCCGTCAACTGTGTTATCACATTCCTTCACCACCTAAATATACTATTTAATATTTAAATTTATAATTTACATAATAATTCATTTATTTATTATAGTATAGAGCTATTTGTGTCATTTGAGTTTAATTATTGATAACAACCATTTTTAAAAAATATCATACAGTAATACCCCGTACTTTCACAATAGGTGGAACCAAGCAACAACCGTGTAAGTCGAATTCTCGTAAGTCGTGGTATAATTTTACATATAATCACACAGGAATCATGTTTAATTGGGACCAAAGACTAAATAAACTAATAATTTAGAAGAAAAATTTATAAGGCCTTTTGTCAAGTTTCTAACCATTATTTCATCTTATACGTCAACTGGGTCTAAAGAATCTGCATTTTTAAGGTCTTGCTCATGCATTTCTATGAGCTCATCAATTAATTCTCAGCTCCTGGTTGTGTAAATCCAGCAGTATTTGAACGTCATCACTATCCACTTCAAAATTGTGTGGTCAGGCAAAATCGACAACTTCTTCAATCATGTGAGCAGTTTCAACAGATTCTGGCACTGATTCCTCTTAAGTTTAAGAGTCAAATAAAATAGACACACTTTTTTCCAAACACCATTCAAAGTTTTTTGTGAAATTTCATTCAAAAATTGCCCAATGATTCTCAAAGCAACTAAAACATGGAATTGTTTCTAACAATCTTCAACAGAGAGCTCGTTGCGCTGTCTCATAGCCTAATGCAGATGGGCAAATGATCTTCTTGTGTAATAAGCTTTAAATGTTTTGATGACTCCCTCTTCCATCAGTTGAAACAAACTAGTTGTGTTTGGTGACAAAATATCACTTTCACGCGTGTGTCAAAACTAGTTAAAGTAGTAGGAGGATGGCCAGGTGCATTGTCAAATAATAGGAATTACTTTAAAAGGAATTTGTTTAGACCGACAATAACGTTTGACTTGAGGTATGACATGATGACCAAACCAGTCCTTAAAATGGGAAGCTGTCACCTAAACCTTCCAATTTGACTTCCAAATCACAAGCAAGCTAGCTTTAGAAATATTTTTTAATGGCCTTGGATTTCCTGAGCGATAAACTATGAGAGGTTGCAAATTACAGTCACCAGCTGTATTTTCGCCAACCATCATTGTCAATCAGTCTTTGGCGGCCTTGAAACTGGGAAATATTTTCTCTTCGTGCGCTATAAAAGTTCTTTTAGGCATTTTCTTCCAGAAGAGACCAGTTTCTGCGTAGCTCGGGCATCATGATTTAAAACCACTTTGTTTAAATAACTTGGGAATCGCGTAAGACGGGGTAGCATAAGTCTTTATAGTTATTGTATTTCTAAGTTTCTATTTATTTTCTACATTGGGTGTTATTTTTTTATTGTTATAGATTTATTCTTATGTTTCTCTTTATTGTTACATATTTATTTTTACTGTTATGTTTAAATTTTGTTTTTTTGTTGTGTTATGTATATATTATTATTTGTTAAATTTTTTTATTTTAATTAAAATATTTTGCCTCAGTCATACCCGTTGCTTGGCGATAATAATCAACATTGGTTTTACGCCAGAAAAAAAGGGTTCGATTTTAGGCTTTAAAAATATTTTACCTTGCAGTGGTGGCTTGGCAGACTGTTGCTCGTTGTCAGCAGTGGTTCGTTAGAGCAGTTCTCTGCAGTGTGTTGGTTTTCTGTTTGTGTTAAAATCTGAAAAATTCTTTATCTGTTAAAAAATTATTGTATCTTCTAAATATTAGTACATTGAAAATGGCTAACATCCTTCTTTTTCTACTTTAATGGTAAATCTACTACTTGGGAAAAATCCATTAATTGCATCACAAAACTGGGCCAAGCCTTGATTATTGTCAGATGCCGCAAATATGTCATCCACAATCAAATTGTAAGGAAATATTCTAAAGTCTTATCTTACTTCTTACTTCTTATTACGAGCTTCCAAGGTTGGCCTCGATGGCTCGAGGTTCCCCCTCGTGGACACTCACCTTGACGCGGTGAGGGGGCTTAAACTTGGAATTCCATTAGCTTAAGCAAACCCAAGTGAACTAAGAGGTGTCCACAGAAGCTGCATAAGACCACTGCAGCCCCCTAATACATACACAAATATGGCAGAATGAATCAGAGAGTAAAACATTCTAAAGTCTTATAGTTTAATCACAAAATAATTAATAAAAAAATTAGCTAAAAAACTTGACAGTGAGTTGCCCCTTGCGGTGCCTTCCTTCTGGATGTAAAATGTAACATTTAAACAAAAATTATTTTGAATCATACTTAAAATTAATAAGTGAAACCTATTCATCTACTTTATTTCTACTACGTTGTTAACTAAAATGTAGATTTTTTAACCAAATTTGCATCAAATCAACTGTTTTTCCTATTGGTACACTTGGATAAAGTGTCACGACATCCACTTGAATAAAAGTATTCATTAGACAAACATATATGTCTTTAACATTTTTAACAAATTCATATGTGTATTTTACTGGGTGTAACAAACTGTTAGAGGCGTGGCACCAACCACTTTGCAATTAGATGTGTTGCTGAATCAATTCCAGATACTATTGGTCATATTTTTCTTCCTTCTTTATGAACTTTCATATAATTCTCACTGAAGATCTTGATCAATAAAATCTATTTGTCTAACTAAAATAATATTGTTTGTATTGATGATACATGCTTAAACCATAATGTGATGGGTTTCTTTCTCTTTACATTTCTTTAATGCGTCACTCACTTTTTTTACGTAAGAAAATGCTTTTAATATTCTAGTTGGTAGTCACCATCAAATAAGGAGTGGTTGACACAATACTTTCATTAATTTCTCTAAGAAATTTCTCTGTTAAACAGATGATACTCTCAAGTAAAGTTCCTGATTATTTATTTTAAGTGTCTTTCTTAATATGTGTAGATTCTATGGATAAGAATTTTTCTATCTCTAGATTGAATATATGATGGTATATTACAAGGGTTCAGATAAATATCATTTTCAAAACAGTATAAAAAAATTGAAGGAAAATAAATAAAACATTGAGTTGACAAAGTGGATACAATTAGCTTTTGATTACAAGTAGAATGGCTGTTTTACCATAATATTTTAAACCATAAGGCAATGGTAACCTATAAGTCCTATGTTTTTTTTTGTAATATGTACTGAAAAAATAAATGGCTTGCAATTTATAATCAAAGTTTAAATTTAAAAATTTGTTTTAAAACAGAAAATAATGAATGTGTAGCGTAAACTATTGTTTTAAGTCTGTGTTTTGTTTCTTAGGGGTGTAACGGAAGAATTTAGTCAAGATTCTTTGGTTGAAATCTGCAAAACAGAAGATGTAAGTTTTGTTCATAATTTTTATTTGTAATTATGCAATTCAAATTTCCAAACTCAATCTAATTGAAGGTTTAACAACTGTAAACCAAATAATTGTCCTTGAATATAATGGAAATAAAAAGACATTGTAAAGGTAATGCATTATAAGAAATTGTATTATATTAAACAAATTCACTCACTTTATAACTTTTGTAACACTTTTAATTCATAAACACGTTGACTGCGAAGGATGTCTTTAGACATCCAAGACCCACTCCCATATAGCGCAGAACGTCTTGAGATATTCTTGTGAAAGGTAAAGTTTATGATGTTTGTATGTTTAGCGCATTAATAGTAGGGAATTGAAACTATGTCAGCGCTTAGGGGACATACTGTAGTACTACGTCATCATCTTCGCTAGCCATCCCACGCGCTTAGTAAGTGGTGTGCATGGCTGAAAGTAGGCGAACCTTCTATTTTAAACAAAGCAATCTGATGGGTACTCGGATGTGATT
The DNA here is from genome assembly GCA_036971475.1 of Prosapia bicincta. Classification (NCBI taxonomy): domain Eukaryota; kingdom Metazoa; phylum Arthropoda; class Insecta; order Hemiptera; family Cercopidae; genus Prosapia; species Prosapia bicincta. The sequence goes on from JBAIZL010000002.1 coordinate 152,077,786, forward strand.
TAACCTATTTCGTGTACAGTTTTTGTTAAATTGTCTGCTTTTCAATATTGTGTATCATGTGTGATGGTACGGGATCGTTATTAGTTGAAACATGGCTTCAATGTCTGGCACAGTAAATAGAGAAAGTGAAGAAGAGAATGAATATTTTGATACTACAAAGACAAATGACTACACAAAGTCCAGCATATCCTTTACTATTTCAACAACAAAATGAGGTAAGGGTATTACCCCTCAAAAGAATGCAGTATTGACGAGGGAATGATGCTTTGGAGAGCCAGACTAGTCTTCCACCAATATGTTAAGGGTGAACACCACAAATACGGTGTTAAGTTTTATTCACTTTGTGAGAGCCAAGGACGACTTACTCTTCAACTGATTATTTATAGTGGATCACAGGACCAAACAGTTGGTGGAGTAGGGCATGGAGCTAAAACTGTAATGAAACTTATGCAGCCTTATCTTGAAAATGGCCACTCAGTTTATATGGACAACTACTACACTAATTTCAGTTTGGCTACACAATTGTTGGCAAACAAAACATATTGTACAGGAACAGTTAGGGCAGACAGGAAATTTATTCCTCAAGTAATAAAAGATGCTAAACTGAAGAAAGGTCTAAATTGTTACAGGTCTAAAATTATTTTAATACAGTACTCTCTAAATTTTACTTGATCAATACCAACTTTCTACATTTCCTCTCATATTTAAGCGATTCCCTCTTTCACATCTGCTAAATTAATGGCTTTTTTTCAAAAGTTCTAACTGAGCATTACTTCTTCTGCCATTGATTGTTTTAATTGACAATACATATCCTATACATAGTGATTTATAAAGGACTTTACGACTTTGAATATTCTAATATAATAAATACTTGACTAAGTGAATACGTAATTGCTTACTTGCTGACGCGTTTCAAAACATTCGTTCCTTTTACGAAGCTAACTCTCTACTAGCGGCATCGGCTGTGTGCAAACGCTCTAACGGGAATGGACTTATGACAGTGGAATGGGGTGGGTTGTTTGAGTTGTGTGTCATATAATGGAAGAGAATTAATATAATTAAAGATTCATATTAATTTATTGAAATGAGTTACAAATTGATTTTAGTGATATTTTATTGGGAAACACATCAAGTTTATTAAAATAAACTTAAGATGTTCTTTGTGACTTTCAATGATTACCCTGCACATATCTCATTTATAGTCAATTTCTTCCCTCACTGTAGCATTGGTGGTTTAATTTGCTAAACAACAGTGTAAATTCTTTTTCCGAACTTAGGGAAACTGCTAAAGTATGTTTCTATACAATATCCTTGATGAATGCCCAAAAGAAAGTCTATTGTTGTCAAGCCTGCAGAATTAGGGGGGGGGGGGCTTGCAATTTGTGCATTACAACAAATCCATTTACCTAAACGTACCAGTGCACCATCCTGAATAAAGTAAACATTTTGTTCTTGGTTATCCTTCGATCTGTAGTATTAAAGTACACTGTCCTGTTAACGGTTTTCTCTTGGATAAATATGAGCTGTAAACTTTTCTCATGCTTAATTCATAAAACCCTTTAACTTTGGGGCTATCACGAACTCGTTGTAGTGGTTCATGTCATTTTTCACTGCCTTGAATCCTATAGTTACATTTTTTTTATATTGCCAATTAAATGAAATGTCAAAACGTCACTAAAGATGTCTAAAAAATATTCGTTCTCAACTACTCGATTTAACATGTATGCAAAGAAGTTATAAGCAATTTTAGTAATGTCTGTATTTATTGTAAAATTGTCAATCTGTATGGGTTCAAATGTTTTTTTACCTCATGCCAAACCATCATCTGTTGGACTTACAACTCGCGAGAAGGATGCTGGATTGATTTCATAAGGATGTTGACAAAAAATTGTCTCACTTGCTTAACGATTTTGTCAGATACGCTTGGATGACCAGATGATGATTTGTTATATATTACTGAGCACCTGTTTCTACAAAACAGTTAAGTCACTTATAATATATATAAATTATTGGCCCACTGGGGGGAACTATTTCGATCAGTATTGGGAATTCAATACTAGTGAACTATGCTAGCCAAATCTTGGTGTGTTTCCCTACAAAATAACACTAAATCAAGCTTTGCAAGCTCTTGCATAGCTACAATATTGTAAATTTTTGTTGACTCACCCTCCATTTTTTTACTAAGTTACTTTAAAGTTTTTGGTAAAATGTCTATCTCTACAGAACCTCTGGCAGTAGTCACCTCTTTATCCATAGTCTTCCCATTACAATATATATTATAATTCTGAAAAAAATTAGTTATAACTTCTTGTTTTAACCATTTCAGAAACTAGAACTAGAACCTGATCTTCTAAATTACTCATCCACAAGAGATGAAAACCTAACAAAGTTACAAACAGTTGGTAAGTGTAATTAATTTTGTGTGGTCAAGTCTAATTCAACTGAAGTTTCTAAGTCTGATCAGTGTGTGCAATAAAGCTTGTTCTTTACATGTTCTTTATAGTGATGCTTTTGGAATAATGAACGGAATGTAACTGAACGAATATCAAAGAAGAACTAAGTGTTTATAACTTATTTTAATTATGATGCAAATGGTATACAAAAAATTCTGGTGTGATAAAATCAAAGCAGGCTTAAAGGGTAATGTCCAAAAAATATCCATTCATTAATTGATGCCTGTTATGCCTTTCACTAATTGATCATGGTAGGGAACCTCCTTAAAGTATGATCTTTAAAATAAATTTTCAAATACAGTGAAACCTGTCTTAGACGGACCCTGTGTTAGGCGGAATCCCGTATATCGCGGGAAAACTTTAAAAGTCCCGACTGTCGCCTATTTACTTTACATGGTTAATAACCTTCATATACCGGAAACTGTCTTAACGCAGAAGCGGGATGAGTGATACGTATTTACTACGTCTTATTTCTGCATAAGCCGGAAAATCAAATCATATACATGCTGTAAAATATAAAGTTACAATGACTTCCGTTTAGATAAAATACAGTTTATAATATATTTTTTTACCATAACAAAATTCACAGATAGATCTGCTTAATTGTAACGGATCGTATTTATTTCTGAGAACTCTGTAACAACGTTAAGGATTGCTGATATGCACAAGATAACGCAATGGTATACAAACATCCATAATTTACGATAGGCTATGTGTCAGTACTCGTTTCCTTCAAGATAACGCAATGAATGGTTTACAAACATCCACGGCCAGAAATATTGATTTCATATTGATTGACATATAGAAAGGCGAGAGACCGCTTCATTCTAAAAGGCAAAAAACATGCGCAAATAGAAGAAAAAGAAGAAATTGAAGACGGACCAGTCGTAGAAAACAAAATAAAAAACATTTAGCGAGGCTTTAATGAAAATTTGTGAGTTAGAAGATTTCGCGGTACGTATTAACAGTCCGGAAATGCGTCACCATTTGTTACAACTAAAAGCAATAACTGAAACACAAGCAAGTAAAACTAACCTTTTTAAACAAAAGTCAATGCTAGATTTTTTCAAGCCTAATTGATTTTCTTTTATTTTTACGTACCTATGTACATAGGCAATCAAGATAACTGATATTACTGTTGAATGACGTTTATTTAGACGTTAAAATGTGATATTTTTCTTGTGATTTAAATACACTTGCTTTATATGTTGAAGTGTTATCTCTGTAGGAAATAAACAGTCGGTACTTAATTGGAAATAAATAATTAAATTAAATACTGTATTAGAACAAATGTCCTAATAATTATCAATGCCAATTAATTGTCCTTAATCTATGTGGTGTTGGTACAGCGCCATACAGCTGATCAGTAGAAATAATAGTCTTACCCTCACCCTAACGCTAAAAATAGACTCAGCAAACGTTTCGTGATGGTATTACCATCATACAGTACACTACTACTGTATAAGCCAGAAACCTGTCTTAGATGGAAAAAAAACTGGTCCCAATGGATTCCGGCTTAAACAGGTTTCACTGTACCTTCTTTCCAGTAACCTTGACGCCATGGCATTTGAATCAAAATGTTAAGATATACCACGATGAAAATATCCATGATCTTATTTTATATTTATTTGTACATTGAAACTAGGATAATGAATTATTCATACTTTTTTCTAGATAAACTAGTAATAAATAAGTGTACAATACATATTTGCTCAGCTTCATGGTCAATTAACATTAAATTAAGTATCTAATAAATTGGTTGTGTGTATTTTCATAAATAGTAATATTTATAAATATAACGGCTTGAATTTTTTTTATTAGTTTAGTGGATTGACATTATCAAGAGTCTCTTCACCAGTCAAATGTAAAACAAGCTCATTTCTAATTGTTGAAAAAGCTCTTGGTATCTATATATTAAATTATTAAAGGGCTTTAGACTATAATTTTTTCAATATTCTTGTTAATGAGTTGTAATACTTCTTTTATATACATACAAGTAAAATACTTAGGATAATAAAAGAACAAAACCATATTAATACAATTATAGATGAAGATTAAATGTATACTAGTTTCCTGGTGACTAATGGCTTAGCACTGGACCTAGGTTCTGGGGGGAGAGTAGCGGACGTTCGATAGTTATAGACAGGAGTTAATTGAAGGGATGTATTCTTTAGGATGTAAAGCAGAATGGTGTAATTATAGATAATGTTTGGGAATATACACACCGTGTTATAGTGCTGCGGAAAGGTTTGTATTGCTCTACTCGTGTATTGGAGTAAGGAGCAAAGTACTCCTCATAGCTGTGTTAAACCTTACACTTAGATACAGGAGAGGTGGTAGGCCGAGGTTGACCAATGTATAAGTTTTTTTGTTGTTTCAGGACGTCTTTAACTAATCTAGGTCATTTATATATTGAACATAACACCAGCTATCAGACAACGATTCAACCTACCAATCCTATAACCCCAATGATTGTTTATATAACTTTATAATAATATTTTCTTTTTTTTCTGGGCCTTGCCTTGATACTACCTCTTCACATTCAGTAAGCCTTGGTAAATATCTTGTTTTTGTTCATCATTTTAGAAAATCTGTTGTTTGATTGAAACTTTTTTATTGTAATTCACTATGTTTTTAAGTATGATTAAATAAGTTCTTCAAATTCACTATTTCCGGCATTTTATATGTACATATTTTACAGGTCGAGTTGGTGTTGATTTTGGTATTTGAGCATGTAGCTCCAATATCCTAACACTTCCTTATCACATCTTGCATTATAGTATGCTCTCTGCCACATCTTTGGACTTATACCACTCTGATTAAAAAATACGGTGAATAATTTTGTATTTCAAAAAGTAATAAACATACATCAAATTTGATTTAATCTTCTTCAGAGTACTGTCCTTGGCTGGCAATGCACTTATCCCAATGTTGAATCCATGACAGTGTGTAAGAAATCTGTTTTAAATAAATACACTATTGCTTTGTTGGCAAGTTAGTAAAAACTACATATTTTATTTTACCCTTAATTTGACATTACAGCACAGTTTGTAACTATCTTACTTTAACTAACTCTTGAAATTTTTAATAATCGATTGTTGTCTAATATTTCTTTACGTCTTCGATTCTATACTAAATTTAAATAAACTTCTTGCTGAATCTTTGTTAACATCAAAGGTGATGAGAAAAAATTATCTTTAATTATTTTATTATTATAAAAAAATACTTATTTTATTATTATATTAAATGGAAATTATAATTTAGCCACGTTCCATTTACCCTTTAATATTTTTAATCAAATTTGCATCATTTTTTAAATAAAACTGTCCTTATCTTTTAAAATAATTTTGTAAACTCTTTGAAATAAACAAATCCTTTATTGTGCTTTTGCAAGTCTTGAAAATTAGGTTTTGAACTCTTGTACATAAAATTAGACAATGGAACTTTTTATACACGACTTAATCAACAACTAATTTTAACCCTTTTAATTTAACATTTGATCTTTTAAAAACATAACTTATAAACGATTTACCCCTTGTCAAAACAATTAATAATTTGAAAACATCTGTTATATCAATATGCAATTTACCCCTTTAATTAATTAATATTTTGAAAAACATCAGTTATATCCAAAAACAATGTAACCCATTGAACTAAACAATTGTTATTTCGAAATCATAAGTTATATCAATAAACAATTTTTTCCCCATTTAAAAACAGTTAATAATTTGAAAACATTAGTGATATCAATAAAAAGTTGTATCGTTTTTTAATAAACAACTGAGCTTATGAAAATCATAATTTATATCCATTAACAATTTACTTCTTTAGACCCTTGATATTTTTCTTAAAAACATAAGTTATTTCAATAAACAATTTTACTCCATTTAAATTAATAAATATTTTGAACCATAAATTTACCAACAATCAAATTTTTATACTTATTTAACTAATTAAACCAAAACCTTACATATTAACCTGAAATTCTTAACCTAACAATTAATTCACTAGACACACATAATCTTTGCTGAATATTTATTGTTTAATTTTATTGTATACTTTAACTCAAAGGAATTGTTTCACAGTTTAATTTTATTCCCTTATTTTCTATTCTCCAACCCTTTTATTTTAATTCTAAATACTTTTTTAAACCCTTTAACCCCTTTATGTTTTAATTAAAACTCAATAATAAATTTTAATTAATTTTAAATTAATTAATCTTAACCCCTTTCTCTAAAAATAATTTTAATTAATTGTCATTAAATAATTTCAACCCTTTCTCATTTAATAATTTCAATTGATTATTATTAATTAATTTTACTTAAACATTAGTAGTAAAATACTAACAGAGACATTTTCTGTCCAGCAATCTAAATTACTGTATTTGGCTTCCTTTCCTCAGGACTCATAACAATTTTTCTCAACACCTGTTTACATTTTATTCATTTATCTCAAATTTCTTTTTATATTAAAAAAGCCTATAAATCCTGAATTTACTTAATTAATTTCTTTGCGAACAATATATAAATTTCTTTATAAAAAAAATTTAATTTAATAACGATTGAATTTTATAAATTTTAATATTTATTAGCTTGTTTGGAGGAGTCCTCTATTTTGTGGTGGAAATTTCCCAAACTAAACACTACCCCCTCTAAGTTACGTTTTAAACAAAGCCATTGCTTGAAAACTTTACAACTCTAAAAACAAAATTTATTTAATTTAAAATTTATGGTATGTCAATTTTCCCCGAAAAATGTTCAATAGTAAATTTTTATTTAACTGAAAAAAAGAGAAGCTAAGATCTGACCTTCACACTCAGGATCGCTCCTCGTTTCAGGTAGATTTTCGTCATCTTCTTCCTCTAAATAGTTTTTTGGGGTGTGGCCATCTTGGAAGGGAAGTGGTCTCCTCATCCAAATGAAAGCGTCCCTTTCTGGCAAGTCCTTTGTCGATGGCGTTCCTTGTATGTTGTCGTGGTAAACTTTTATACCCCCATTTTGAAACTTATAAAACTTTGATCTCCCGCTTTCAGTTTATTAATTACCATTGTTCAAATAATTATTTAATTATTTTTTTCTTATCACAGTTCATTTTTAAAAGTTTTATTTAAAATTTTGAAGTTCAATTTAATTTAGGTTTTTTTATTCACTGTTCCCTATTTAAAGAATTTTTTAAGCACTGTCCTTTATAAATTATTTCATTTGCTGTAATAAATTGTTACATTGTTCCCCTTATCACACTCACAAACTTCTGAGAACGCCACCATGTCGATGTTAACTTTGGAAACCACTTTTGGAGAAATACCTTCCTCCAAAAGGGTTCCAGAACACACGCAACTACATTACAGCGACAACCACTCACGCCTTTAGACCTGCATAGTTATTTCTTCATTTACGAATTACAAACTTTCCAACAAAGCTTGGTAACCCGGAGCAAACTTACAATACGTATTATTTCTTCGGAGTCTTAAGTAACGCTCCTGCTCCCACCCCGATTTGGCCTGTTCATTCCTTAAGCGTCCTTGTAAAAATAATTGTCACATATATTATAACATAACACTGCTACATATAGTGACAACTATAATATAACTCTCATTGTGAACCAACTATATTTTTTTTTTTTTTTTTTTTTTTTTTTTTTTTTCCTGGCGAAAAACCAATTGTGGTTATCATCGCCAAACAAAATCTAACACAGCACTCAATATTTTAAATAAAATCAAATAAATTAATAAATAAACAAATAAATAAATACAACAAAAATTACAAAACAAAATAAAACACCAACAATAAAAAACAAAAAACAACAATATAACAATTAAAAAATCCTTAAAAACTAAATAACAAAATAACAACAAAGAACAAAATAACAGTAAATAAATAATATGTAAAACAATAATAGGTAACAATATACCAATAAATAAATCTCAATAACAATAACAAGAACAGAAAATAAATTTAATTAAAATAAATAAAAGAAACACACAGAATTATATGTATAAATAAAATTTAAAAAAATATATATATATTTATGTATTAAATTTTAAAAAATATGTTCAAGTGGTGCAAGAAAGCGATGACTCGGTCAATGGCCGAGGCATCGTCCCTTAGCACCACCTTTAAACTCCCTTTTAAATTAAAAAGGGCACGAACATTAACTACACTAACACAATCTACCAAAATATGTTTTATTGTGAAGATATCACCGCAATATTGGCATATTGGTGGATCTTCACGACTCATCAAATATCCATGAGTTGCAAAAGAGTGGCCAACGCGAAGGCGTGTGACCACCACTTCCTCCCTACGTTTTGAACGAATTGAAGACCTCCATGGACGGACGGTATCTTTAATTTCCCTCAGCTTATTCTGAATCACGGTATGCCACTCGTCATTCCAAGCAGCGAGCAATAAATGTTTCGCGAAACACACATAATCAGATGCCATAACCAGTTGAGTAATAGGCACCAAACTTGTAGCTTTCTTCGCCGCTTCATCCGCTTTTGTGTTTCCAAGTATTCCGCAATGTCCAGGAACCCAACAGAAAGTTACCCCCACACCCCTCAATTGAAGCCTGTGTACAGCACACAAAATGTCCCCAACTAAAGGGTTGCTGGAGAAAACATCCTGAAGAGCCTGAAGAGCACTTTTGGAATCCGAACACAAAAGATAATGCGAGGATTGAGATTGAATGACGGTCAAAGCTTTAAAAATAGCAAATAGTTCTGCCGTGAAAACACTGCAAGCTGAGGGCAATCCGTACGTGTAGGTATATCCAGATGCATAAAACGCACACCCAACGCCATTGTCCAGTTTAGATCCATCAGTGAAAATAATTTCACTGTGTTGGTGAGATTTATAAGTGGATAAAAATTCCTGGTGGTAGACCACAACAGGAGTATCGTGTTTTATATAACTGGACAATGAGAAATCGAAGTGCGGCGTTTTTATTATCCATGGAGGTAGATAGCACATTTGTCGTTCAAACATAGTTGGAAGTTGCAACTCAAGGTCATCCAATATTCTTAAAGTTCGTATGCCAAATGGATGGGTCGAACGTTGACGTGTATTGTACACTTCATTTAGCGTATTGTGAAAGACTATTTCAAATGCCGGGTGGTTGGGTTTGCTTCGAAGAACAGAAAGGTAAGATATTTGTAGCATCTGACGTCGTCTAGAAAGGGCAGGTTCCCCAGCTTCGACAAGAAGACTAGGGATTGGGCTAGTTCTAAATGCACCAGTAGCCAGTCTAAGTCCAGAGTGGTGGATGGTATCAAGAGTTTTCAGAACTGTAGGTCGTGCAGATGAGTAGACTTGACAACCATAATCTATGCGCGATCTAACGACTGCGCGATAAAATCGAAGCATACTAGTTCTGTCTGCTCCCCAATTCGTACCACTAAGGACTCTTAACATATCCAATTTCTTGCTGCATCTCACCTTCAAATCACGAACATGTGGACTCCATGAGAGTCTTTTATCAAATAAAAGACCCAAAAATCGAACACTATCCGTGGTTTGAAGCTGAACCCCGTCAAGATAAAGGATCGGCTCCTGGTGTTGCCTACGACGACTAAATGCTACACACTGGGTCTTCGAAGCAGAGAATTTAAAACCTGTAGTTCTTGACCATTCCTCTAATCTACTTATTGCTAACTGCAAAGATCTTTCCGCAGTTGCCATACTACGAGCAGGCACATATATACAAAAGTCACCCACAAAAAGGGAACAGTGTACCGGAGATCGTATATTGCTGATGATACTATTTATTGCAACGGCAAATAGCGTGACGCTCAGCACGCTGCCCTGCGGTACACCATTCTCCTGTGTATAGCTGTTTGAATACGTGCCTCCAAGTCGAACGCGGAAAGATCTATTAGAAAGAAAGTTAGCGATGAATGCTAGGATATTCCCTTGTATACCCCATGATTTTAAAGTGTTCAGAATTCCTCTTTTCCATGCCATATCGTATGCCTTCTCAAGGTCGAAGAAAACAGCAACGAGTGTTTGACGCAAGAGAAAGGCATCTTGAATAGCGGATTCTAACAAAACCAATTGGTCAACGGATGATCGTCCTTGCCTGAAACCACACTGTTCGTTGCAAATAAGGTCATTGGTTTCTAGGTACCAGACAAGACGGCGGTTGACCATCTTCTCCAGTAGTTTGCATAAGACGCTTGTAAGGGATATAGGTCTATAACTACTGGGATTGGTTTTGTCTTTACCTGGCTTCAAAAGAGGAATTACAGTCGATTCTAACCATGCATCGGGGAAAGAGCGCTCCTCGAATAAACGATTGTATACTCGAAGGAGGACAAGTTTCGCCGATGATGGTAGATGTTTTAGCATGGAGTACACAATGGAATCAGGACCTGGTGCAGAATCCTTCGTTGACGCAAGAGCTGACTCCAATTCCCCTATAGAGAAAGGAGTGTTTAAAGGAGAGTCCCCAGACGACCCAACAGTAAACGGTATTGCTTCTTCCTTCAGTTTATAAATCTGGAATAATCTATTGTAGGCTGTAGTAGCAGAAAAGTTAGAAAATGATTTACCAAGTACATTAGCAATATCATCACGGTTTGAGATTATTCTTCCATCCGGTTGTTTCAGCGCAATGGCTGGCAACGGAGAGAAAGTACCACAAACTGATCCTAGTTTCCTCCACACTGTGGAAGACGGAGTTGTTCGTCTAATTGTGCTAATGTACTGTTCCCAAGAGTTCTTTCTACTCAGCCTAAAAATCCTCCGTGCTTTCGCACGGAGTATTTTATATTCCTGAAGGTTTCCATTCGTTGGGTGTCGTTTAAACTTCCTAAGAGCTCTTCGTCGTAAACGGAGGATTTCTGTGCATTCATCGTTCCACCACGGCACAGGCGGTCGGCGTGGATACGTAGAGGTTTTCGGAATGGTCTTTCCAGCGGCATTTAAAATTGCTTTCGTAAAATTTTTTATATTTTCATCAATGGGTGTCAAATAATCCATGTCAAGTGATACAAGGTAATTCGAGTAGGAGTCCCAGTTGGCTTTTCGCAAAATCCAACTAGGATTTCGGGTATAACAGGGTTGGGAGTCACATAAACTGATCTTAATAGGCACATGGTCGCTTCCATACAAATCGTTGAGTACCGACCATGTGCATCTAGTAGCTAATTGAGGGCTGCAAAGCGATAGGTCAACAGCTGTCCATCCACCAGTAGATGCTGCTAAATGGGTAGGCGAACCGTCATTTAGCAGACATAAGTCCAGTTCCGTTCTTACACTCTCAACAAGGTCACCTCGAGAGTTCCTAGTCGGAGATCCCCAAGACGAATGGTGGGCATTAAAATCCCCTACCAATAAAAACGGAGTTGGTAACTGGCTTATTAAATTCACTAAATCACTGTGATGCAGGTTTTCTTGTGGTGGCAAGTAGACACAACACACAGTGATTTTATACGGGACAGCTGTTTGAACGGCTACTGCTTGTAAAGGAGTTATTAAGTTTAGAGAAACAGCATCGATACAGTCACGGGCTAGGATGGCTACGCCACCTCTAGCTCGATCTTCTGTAACGAAGTCCGATCTAAAAACTGAATACTCCCTTAAATGGAAATTATGCGATGCGTGGAGATGTGTCTCCTGTAGACATACAAACATTGGGTACACATCTCGCACGAGTAGTTTAAGTTCTTCTATGTGACTCCTAACACCGTTGACGTTCCATTGTATCACTGACTTCCTAAGCAAAGACATTTATTAGCTTAGCAAAGGGTTTATTTGACATCCATTGGTGCTCTCTCCTTTCTTGCCTGGGACGTTTTTAGACGTCTCAGGCTTACATGTCTCAGATTCCATATCCACCCGTTCAGGGATGGAATCTGAGGAAGTTTTGGGTTTAGGAGGGGTAGTTTTAACATTCCCTCCTTTGTTAGCATTTTTCTTAATACCCGGTAACGACGGAGGCGATGTGGTCTGACGTAACACTGGTTTACGTGGTTTGGATTTTTCCAACGTCTTCTGCACAGAAGGTTTATTACCCGTTGATAATATCTTCTGCACAGAAACACAAGGCTCACTTAATGACTTGTTTCGTGCTCCAATCCCCCCAGTGGAAGGGATTGGTACAAGAGGTAAATCATTATCCGTCGCTGCAGGTTGTACTAAATTCAAAGTAGGAGGACCATTCGTGACTATGGACAAAAGGCGAGAAACTTGTTCAGTTAGAACTTCAATTTTTTTCGACAGCTCGGCACAGTTGTTACAGGACGATTTGGAAGCGGTCAGAGTAGCGGCATAGGTCTTATTGTCTGTCTTTGGCTGAGTTGATCGATAGAGTTTTTTGGCCTCTGGAAACGACAGCTTGTCTTTCGCCATGATGCCTAGGATAGCTTTCTCTTCCTTGAACGTGGGACAGTTGTAGGATCGCGCTGGGTGGTCACCACCACAGTTGGCGCATTTCGGAGAATTGACACATTCCTTATCATCATGGCCTTCAACGCTACATATACCGCATACGTTCTGCTTCGAACAGGTAGAGCTGATATGCCCAAATCGCTGGCACTTGAAGCAGCGCCTAGGGTTAGCCACGTATGGTCTCACTGAGAGCCTTTGGTAACCTGCATGTAAGTATTCGGGTATTTCCGGCTTTCCAAAAGTGACGATAAAAGAAGCTGTTGCTGCTTTTTCTCCTTTGTCCATTTTTGTTATAGGGATAACGTCCGTAACTAACTGAGAAGACAGTTCGGACTTTATTTCATCGATTGGAAGGTGCATTAAATCCCTACATGTGATGACCCCCTTTGAGTAATTCAAGGTTCTGTGGGGAGCCACAGATACCATGACCTGGTCAAAGAAGGAGGTCATTTTTGATAGAGAACGAGTTTGTCTGTCGGTGGAAGTCGCAACTAACAGTGTTCCGTTTCTTAGTTTCTTAATAGAGGCTACTGGGCCTCCAGCACAAGCAGTAATAGCCTTGTTAATAAGGAAGGGAGAAACTTTGGAAAGATCTTTCCCTTCTTCGGCACTAGAAACAACTAAATACTTTGCTGATGGCAATGTCTGCGACGTTGCCACCATCAACTTTTTACTCAAATCCTTTTGTATATGATCGTCAGGAGAATCCTGGCGTGTCCTCTTCAGACTAGTCATATTTGACGTGGTTTTGGAATCCATAAATATTTTTTGCCAGCCATCGTGTCAAGCGTTACGGGCGAGACTATAGGAACGGGTACACCCTTGGATCACATTAAGATCATTTCCAACCCTCAGAACTCTGAGGCCTATAGCTTTTCTCCTTAGCTCGACTGGATGGGCATCAGTCGAGGACTCGTAATACTGTGCACAGGCTCCGACACCCATGCACCGCGGACACTCCCTGACCAAGGACCGAAGCGGCTGGTAGACCAGAAACCGCGCTTACGTCTTCGGCAGAGCAAGCTCACATCAGCGTCCCAGACCAGAGTTTGTCACGCTCTGGACTTTTCAGCACTCCCAACGCGCAACGGTTCTGACCAGTCAAAATTCCCTAAGCGAAGATGTAAGTGTTGAAATGTGTATAGATTGTGTTGGTGTGTGTATGTGTGTGTGTATGTTTTTGTGAGTGGTGTAGTGTTAGGCTAGGGTACCGCGAGGGACGCCAAATCCCTCGTAGGTGCGGCTAGTCCGCACCCCCCTGCGGTGAACCAACTATAACATTACGCTTCGCTTACTTATTGAAGTTAACTTTAACACACCACTGCTTTTGCTATATTACAAAATAAAATTATATAATTAAAAAAAAAAAAAAAAAAAAAAAAAAAAAAAAAAAAAAACAAAAAAAAAAAAAAAAAAAAAAAACAATAATTTGAAGTTATTGTTGGACGTTAAATATGTATTTTGAACAGAATAAAATTAATGTAAGCCTTTCTGGATTTAAAATAAACAAAAAAAAAAAAAAAAAAAAAAAAAAAAAAAAAAAAAAAACTCACTGATTACTTATTAAATTCAATGTTAATTTATTAAAAGATATACTACTAATTTATATTTTTAAATAAAAAAAAAAAAAAAAAAAAAAAAAAAAAAAAAAAAAAAAAATGTGTTAAATTGTGAGCTAGTTTGTAGAAAGAACTCTATACAAATTAACAGTTGTTAGTCATAAATATAATATTCTCTTATAACAACTTATGTTAATTGTATTTAATTTCTAGGCATGAGGTTACTGTGTTATGACTTGAAATTTATTATTTTTAGTTATGCTCATTTTCTGAATGTTCTTGTTGGAATTACTTTAATTTTACAAAAAATTGAATTTTTATTAATCAAATAACTTGTACACATTTTGAATTGAGTAGCATAGACGATCCTCAGAGTTTCTGTGTGTTGAAAGGTGTGATCCATTTATATTTCAAGGATGCGTTTCTTTTGTTCTCTTATCTTTGGCTTCCAGGATTAGACTCCTTCTCCAGCTCCTCGAGCTGTTGTCCTCTCTGGCTCCCCAAGCTTTGTTCCTCGGCTGCCCAAAATTCATTGCCCCTTTATCCTCAACTCCCAGTTTGCTCCTCCCTTCTATCATTTTCTTTTCTCCTATCTTCTTTACTGATAATTTTATTTTTAATAATTTAGCTCATCCTGGCCTGTCTTACATTTGCTTTGTCGTGGTAATCAAGTATATCTGTTCCTCTTTGCATCCACCTTGTTTTAGAAACTATGGCTTTTGCTGAAAAAGAATATTTTTTTGTAACTAATGGCCTATGAGTTTACCCCTTATCAACCTACAAGTCTGAGAACTCATTGTTCTATTTTTGCAGTTTAGATGTTTCTATAATTTTGAATACCCTTTAGCTTTTGAAACTAACAGTAACATAAATTCAGCTACCATAGATCCAATAGATTTATACTAGATACATTATTTATGCTAGACTGGTTCATACATAGGTTTAAACAATACTTATTTCATTACCAGTAATAAACATGTAGTTTCGTTTTATATATATATATAATATATATATATATATATATATATATATATATATCGCAATATGTATTCTTATGTATTAATAAAGAACTCAAGTTCTTTATATATATATATATATATATATATATATATATATATATATATAGAGTAATAATTTTTGTTTTATTGTAATATTATGAATTAATCTGTAAAATGTATTTTTTTAATAATTTCAATCAAGGTAGGTTAGAACACTTTCTTAACAATTATAAGTTCTATTAATAAATTACAATTTTTTCTTTTTTAAAGTTTTACAAATTTACTATAAGTTTCCTCTATTATTATAAGTCTTATTATTCTAAATTGTATTTCTCTTTTGGGCAGCAACAATTTTTATTTAATTTAGCCTAAATTGATTTTAATTTTGGTTTAGCACAAGCTCTCTTAATCTCGGGTTATCTGGTGGGTTTTAAATTTTGAATACTGAAATCTTATTTGGCACTCTAAAGTACAAGAATAAAAAAAAACTAAGCTATAAATGTTATGAACTATGTTACAAATTAATTTATTTCTAAGTAAAATTGTTCCTTAATATTCTCTCTAAATGTTTTCTTTTATAGTTTAATTTTATAATAAATTCACTGGTTTCTTTTCTTTTATAAATGTCTGATTGCAAAATTTCAAAATGTAGTAATGGATCTAGCCTAGATACTTAAGTGTTTTAGATTGCAGATTCCACTTTTCAGCCTTTATCAAAATATTTAATAAGATCTTTTTAAATAAATAGTTTTAATTAATTTTCTTGAAAGTATTTTGTAATGTTAATTGAATTCAAGACTAACACTCCCGCACTAAGTTTAAAATCTTCAAATTTTATTGTCCAATTCTAAAACACGTCTGTCTTGTTTGAGTAGGTTTGAACAACTGAAGCCACGCTGCATTTCAAAATGACTAAAACAAACTATTTCCCTTTTTTAATTGTTGTTACCGGCTTTACGGATGCTGTATTCACTGCCTTTTGTACATGTTCTTAATAACTAGATTTTAATTTCTCTGCAGGTAACTACATTGAAATATTATATCTCCCGACTAAGTTTTAAATTATCAGCTGTTCTATTCACAATGCGCTAGTCTACCCGTCTTGATCATTTGTGCAATCTTAAAACGTTTTCACTTTCTTTAACACTTAAAGGCTTTTACCTTTATTTACAATGGTTTAGTGTTCTTTTTAAACTGTTACACATTAAATTGTTTCTATTATATTGTTTGTTTTACAGTGGTTATTGTTCTAAACTTGTGATTAAATATTACGATTTTGCTAATTTAAGTTATGTTTACATTTTCTCTTTTTTCATAATTGGTTATTTTATGTTTTGAATTTACTTACATATTTATATTATATTATACATAGTGCCTTTCTTACTTGCTATTCCAAAATGTGACAATATATATATTAGGTTAGTTCTAGTAGAGCTTATATCTTTTTTAGGAATTTGTGGACTAGATAGGAGACTAACACACTTACCTAATGGCAATAGTCCAAAACTGCAATCTCGTGGAAATAAATTATTAGACACATATATTATAAAAACTTAACACACTATTGAAATATTTCGATCAAAATGATCTTTATCAATCAAAAAAGGAAAAGAGAAGACTGAAGTGAACCACAGATGTGTGTAAATATCCAAATGCCACAGAATTATAGTTTATGATATAGTGCTATATGTGATTTGTTAAATATTGATTATTTTAAACTAGATATTAATAGTCTGTCAGAAGGAAGGTAAGGAGTTTTATTTGATGTTGAGGTTAGGAGGCTCTCTAGATTTGGTGTACCACTGGTATGATAACTCCCATCTTCTCAATTCTGAAGGGTTGCAATCTGGGGGGGGGGGAGCCTTAATTATTTTGGTGGTATAACAATCATTGAAAGATATGATGTAGTAACTAGCAGCGTGTTGAGTGGTTGGCCTGTCTATGTTCATGTTCCCGTCATCATGTCTGTGGCCATTCATTCTGATGCTCAGACCATCCGTATCATACCAGGCCTATCATACCAGTGGTACACCAAATCTAGAGAGCCTCCTAACCTCAACTACAGATAAAACTTTTTTTACCTTCCCCCTAACTTCTACCATTTTTAACAACTCCATTTATGTTCCTTCTGACAGACTATTAATATCTAGTTTCAAATAATCAATATTTATACAAATCACATATAACACTATAGCATAAACTATAAATCTGTGACATTTGGATATATATATATATATATATATACACATTAGTGGTTCACTTCAGTATTTTCTTTTTTGATTGACAAAGATCATTTTGATCGAAATATTTCAATAGTGTGTAAAGTTTTTATAGCTGTCTATTTATTTATTTCCAAGAGATTGCAGTTTTGGACTTTGCCATTAGGTAAGTCTGTCAGTCTCCTATCTAGTACAAAAATTCATATATATATATATATATAGAGAGAGAGAGAGAGAGAGAGATTTTTTGGACTAGGAGACTGACAGACTTACCTTGGTAAGAGTCCACACTGTAGTCTTGAAATAGAAACACATAAAAGCACTTAAACAATGATATTAGCCACAACGACAAAGACCACTGTGTGGTTGAAATATCATTGTTTAAGTGCTTTTATGTGTTTCTATTTCAAGACTACAGTGTGGACTCTTACCAAGGTAAGTCTGTCAGTCTCCTAGTCCAAAAAATCTAAATAATCTTTACCAACCAAAACTAACCTAAATATATATATATATATATATATATATATATATATATATATATATATATATATATATATATATATATATATTTTGATATTTTACTTTGTCCATTATTTTTCCTTTGCACTGACTTTATGAAGTTGATAAATTACTATTGTAAATACTTTTATCCACCACTAAGTGCAATAATTTTACCTTGTTGTGATGAGGCACCTTTGGGTCACTTGACCATTGTCGAATCACTGATTATTTTTCTGGTGTAGATATTCGGTCTGTGATGTTGGTATTTGTAGACGTTACGCACATTTTTTCTTGATCTGCATGTTGATGTTTTTATATAGTGTCTTCTGCATATGTTGTTTGTAGATTCATTAAATTGTTGTGTATGTTTTTATAAATGTGGTATTTTTTTAGTGAGTTTAATTCTATTGGGTTATTATTTATTTTAAGTATGGTTAGGTTATTTTCGTAGTTTGTTATTTCATGTTTATGTGATATTAGGTGTGCTGCAACATTTGATACTTTTGTATTTTTATTTTTGATGTTCTTCAAATCTTACTTTAAATGATCTGGTTTTTTTCCCTATGTAAAATGTGTTGCAGTCGTTACATGTAATTTTGTAAACTCCTGATATGTTATGTTTTTCTGTATTTGTTTTGTGGTTTGTGTTATTAAGATATTTTATTATTTTGTTGTTTGGTTTGTATGTTGGAGTGTAGTATTTTTGTTGTATATATTTGTTAGTTTTTCTATTTTTTATTGGTGTGTTTATATTTTAGGTAGACTTTTTTATTATGATTCGACAATGGTCAAGTGACCGAAAAGTGCCTCATCACAGAAGGTAAAATTATTGCACTTAGTGGTGGAAAAAATCATCTACAAGTAATAATAATAAGTTCATAAAGTCATTGCAACGGATAAATAATGGACAATTCAATATATATATGAATAAAATTATGAATATCATTAAATTTCACAGCAAACCTACAATTAAACAAAACCTTTATCAAATTTCAGAATACCTGCATTGTGAAACAATGTTGGAAGTACAGGAAGAACATAAACAGATTTTTTCAAGATTGAATACTGATGCAATTTATTTCAATAGGGATAAGCAGGAGAGTAGACACATTAGTTGGAATTACCAGACATCACTAAATACTACACATATGGTAACAGCAAAGAAGTTATTCAAATGTAAAAAATGTATGTGTGAAGCCTCAAAGTATATGAAATTGTAATCCACTGTAGAAAACATGTTAAACAAAGGTACTGCAGTAATCTACAATTAGACTATTTAGTTACAATTGCAAAAAGCTTTAAACAAAAATTTATACCCCATTCCAGAGAAAATCCATTTCAATGTTCAAATTGTAATTATTTAGTAGGACATTCAAAGAGCATTAGTCCTCATATATGGCCATATTCCAATTCTTACAAATGTTCACAATGTACTTATTCTGCAGCAGTGCAAACAACTCTTAAAAAACACATGCATGTTCGTACAGGAGAAAAACCATACAGATGTACAGAGTGTAGTTATTCAGCTACATTAAAAAAAAATCTCAAACAACATATGTGTATTCATACAGGAGAAAAACCATACAAATGTTCAGAGTGTAGTTATGCAGCTTCACTGAAAGGATATCTTATAAAACGTATGATTACTCATTCTGGCAAAAAACCATACAAATGTTCAGATTGTAGCTATTCAGCTTCACGGAAAAGCTATTTTATACAACATATAAATACTCATTCTAGGGAAAAACCATACAAATGTTCAGAGTGTAGTTATTCAGCTACATTTAAAAGACATCTTAAACGACATATGTGTATTCATACAGGAGAAAAACCATACAAATGTTCAGATTGTAGCTATTCATTTTCAGAGAAATCATATCTTATACAACATATGATTACTCATTCTAGGGAAAAACCATACAAATGTTCAGAGTGTCGCTTTGCATCTTCATGGAAATACAGTCTTTTAAGACATATGGATAGTCATTCTGGCAAAAAACCATACAAATGTTCAGAGTGTAGTTATGCAGCTTCACGGGAAAAAAATCTTTCAAGACATATGGATACTCATTCTGGCAAAAAACTATACAAATGTTCAGAGTGTAGTTATGCAGCTTCACAGAAAGGATATCTTATACAACATATGATTTCTCATTCTAGGGAAAAACCATACAAATGTTCAGAGTGTAGTTATGCAGCTTCACGGGAAAAAGATCTTTCAAGACATATGGATACTCATTCTGGCAAAAAACTATACAAATGTTCAGAGTGTAGTTATGCAGCTTCACAGAAAGGATATCTTATACAACATATGATTTCTCATTCTAGGGAAAAACCATACAAATGTTCAGAGTGTAGTTATGCAGCTTCACGGAAAGGACATCTTTCAAGACATATGGATACTCATTCTGGCAAAAAACCATACAAATGTTCAGAGTGTAGTTATGCAGCTTCACTGAAAGGATATCTTATAAAACATATGATTACTCTTTCTGGCAAAAAACCATACAAATGTTCAGATTGTAGCTATTCAGCTTCACGGAAAAGGTATTTTATACAACATATAAATACTCATTCTAGGGAAAAACCATACAAATGTTCAGAGTGTAGTTATTCAGCTACATTTAAAAGACATCTTAAACGACATATGTGTATTCATACAGGAGAAAAACCATACAAATGTTCAGATTGTAGCTATTCATTTTCAGAGAAATCATATCTTATACAACATATGATTACTCATTCTAGGGAAAAACCATACAAATGTTCAGAGTGTCGCTTTGCATCTTCATGGAAATACAGTCTTTTAAGACATATGGATAGTCATTCTGGCAAAAAACCATACAAATGTTCAGAGTGTAGTTATGCAGCTTCACGGGAAAAAAATCTTTCAAGACATATGGATACTCATTCTGGCAAAAAACTATACAAATGTTCAGAGTGTAGTTATGCAGCTTCACAGAAAGGATATCTTATACAACATATGATTTCTCATTCTAGGGAAAAACCATACAAATGTTCAGAGTGTAGTTATGCAGCTTCACGGAAAGGACATCTTTCAAAACATATGGATACTCATTCTGGCAAAAAACCATACAAATGTTCAGAGTGTAGTTATGCAGCTTCACAGAAAGGAAATCTTATACAACATATGATTACTCATTCTGGCAAAAAACCATACAAATGATCGGAGTGTAGTTATGCAGCTTCACTGAAAGGACATCTTATACAACATATGATTACTCATTCTGGCAAAAAAACATACAAATGTTCAGAGTGTAGTTATGCAGCTGCACGGAAAAAAATCTTTTAAGTCATATGGATACTCATTCTGGCAAAAAACCATATAAATGATCGAAGTGTAGTTATGCAGCTTCACGGAAAGGACATCTTATACAACATATGATTAATACGGGAAGTATTCTCAGAAAATCCCATCTACCTAACATCCTTTCCACTCCCAAAGCATTGTCTCTTGCACGTGCCAGTTAGTACTAGCCCAGTCACGAACATTCGCCTGAACTTCTTAGTTGATATTGTGCCGGTGGCAGTTGCTTTAGTGACTACTTGTGTTCATTTACGCAATCGATTGTAATAGTTCAGGAAAGAAGGGGAAAACCATTCACATTGAAACAAGAAACGTCATCGCTAGTGTTATTAGTAAGTGTAATGAAGAATCCAGAAATAATCAGTTAATCTTTGCGTTGAAGATAGCCAGTGAACGATCTGCTTCTTATACAAACAGACCATTAAGTTTTATTTATAAAATTCGACAAGAGTGCAAGTCTAACGAGCCTTTATCTACGCCTGGAAAGAAAAGGAAACGACCAGTGCACAGAAACGCGGAAATCGATAATTTTAATAAATGTGTGATTTGGAACATTGTAAATGACTACTATATTCAGCATAAAAAATGTCCCTCATTGAGAGTTTTACTACCAATCGTGAAGGATAATTAGTAACTTTTATTCAACTCCTATAGTTATTATTTTACTAACTTTATTCTAAATACAGTCAGCTTTTTTAAATTTGAACGTAAGAGGCCAGTAGACATAAATATACCAAATGTCATCAAATTAAGATGGTTAGTTTATTAAAAATTAATGAAACATTGTTTTATAGTAATTTTGTGCTTATAAGTACCGTTTAGTGTAGAATATTTTAAAGTACGTACACAAATATACAAAATTTAATTAAAATCAGATCAGTAGATTTTTTTACGATCACGACACTTTCTCTGTACAATAAGTACATGTGAGAAAGTACAAATACAGCCTTTGGTTGAAACTTTTATCACTAACGTAAGTGATATATTCTTTTAGACAATTTAAATAGGTTCAAGATGAATTAATTGACAGTGTTACGGCAAGATCTAACAGTGAACAGGTAGGAGGGGTGATGTTTTTACAATTCTGCAAAGGGTAGTATACTAACAGCTGGGTTTGTCACCGCATTCTCTGCATTCCTTCCAGCTCATTTCTCGTGGTGGGCGAATGTACATCACGGCATAAACGTCTTAAGCAACATATGTATATTCATTCACAGGAAAAACAAAACAAATGTTTACATTGTAGTTTTAAATCTCCATATAAAGCATCCCTTAGAAGACATATGCTTATTCATACAGGGGAAAAACCACACAAATGTTCACATTGTAGCTATTCAACTTCAGGAAAAGGAAATCTTTTACGACATATGCATACTCATTCTAGCGAAAAACCATATAATGTTCAGATTGTAGTTATGCAGAATCATGGATAGGAAATCTTTTACAACATATGCATTCTCATTTTAGCGAAAACCTATACAAGTGTTCACTTTGTAGTTATTCAGTTTCATAGAAACTAAGTCCTATACAACATATGCGTACTCGTTCTGGAGAAAAACCATAAAAATGTTCACAATGTAGCTATTCAGCTTGACAGCAACTAAATCTTATACAACATATGTAAACTCATTCCAGAGAAAAACCATAAAAATATTCACAATGTAGTTATTCAGCTTCACAGCAATTAATTCTTATACAGCATATGTGTTCTCATTCTGAAGAAAAACCATAACAATGTTCACAATGCAGTTATTCAGCTTCACAGCAACTAAATCTTTTACAACATATCCGTACTCATTCTGGAGAAAAACCATAAAAATGTTCACACTGTAGTTATTCTGCGTCACAGCAACTAAGTCTTATAGAATATATGTGTTCTCATTCTGGGAGAAAAACAATAGAAACGTTCTCATTGTAGCTATTCAGCTGTTACATACGCATACTAATTCTAGTGAAAATCCATCTATATGTTCACACTGTAGTTATGCAGCTTCAAAGAAACGAAGTGTTATAGAACATATGTATATTCATAGAGGTGAAAAACCATGCAAATGTTCACAGTGTAGTTACACAGCTTCATGGAAAGTAAGTCTTTAACTACATATGTATTCTCGTGCCCGAGAGAAGCCATACAAATGTTGAGATTGTAGTTATTCAGCTCAGTGAAAACAAATGTTAAACACCATGTGCGTACTCATTCCAGAGAAAAACCATACAAATGTTCATAATGTAGTTATTCTGCTTTACAGCATGAAAATCGTAAAATGCATATGCATATTCATTCAGTGAAAAACAATACAAAAGTTCACATTGTAGTTATTCAGCATCACAGCAATAAATCTTATACAACATATGTGTAAAACACATACATGTGAAAAACCATACAAATTTTCACAGTGTACTTACTCAGCCTCGCAGAAAGGACATCTTATACAACATATGCATACTCATTCTAGGGAAAACCTTACAAATGTTCCGATTGTACTTCAACCAAGTCTTGTACAACATATGTACATTTATAGAGATGAAAAATAATACAAATGTTCTACCATTGTGATTAAAAATACGGTGAATAATTTTGTATTTCAAAAAGTAATAAACATACATCGAATTCAGTTTTATTTCCTTCAAAGTACTGTTCTTGGCTGGTAATGCACTTATTCCATTGTTGAATACATGACCGGAGACATTCCTGGAAGGCTTTCGGAACGGCCTTTAGGTGCTCGGTTGGCGTGAATAAGAAGAAAGCCATTTGCCCATTTTTCTGATTTCTGTCTTCGTAACTCGTTTTGCAAATGTTGCAGTATGCCCTTATAAAATTCAGAGTTCACAGTTTTCCCTCTTGGAACGAACTCTGATCACACTCCGCCCACATTATCGAAAAAAACAATGAGCATGACCTTGATGTTCGATTTTGACTGACATGCCTTTTAAGGGTGAGGAAATGCACTGGTTTTCCATTGGAAACTCTGTATTTTGGTCTCAGGGTCATATCCATAGACCCACCTTTCATCTCTAGTTACAATTTTGGCCATGAAGTCCGGAACTGCTTGAAAACAATCCTTCAACTCTGTGCAGACTGATGCACGATTTTCCTTCTTTTCGTCACTCAAAAGGAACACACCTTCAAATTATCGGTTAAAATGCTTTCAACGGAACCGTATCAGATGTTTAGATCTTTCAAAAGCTCTCGAAGAAAATCTTAAACTACATGTGTATTCATAGGTGTATTCACTTACATTGTAGTTATTCAGCTGTACCTAGAAGCAACCTTAAGAACATAGGCATACTCACTCCAGAGAAAAACATACCAATGTTTTGTATGTAGTTATTTTGCTATAACACAAGAATATCTCAACGATATTTGCGTTCTTGAATATTGTAGTCCATTACGTTTGGTGAATCTTATTAATCACTTAAACAATAGTTTATGACTATCCGAACTTTGTAAATTTGTTAAAACTTACTGAGACAGAACGTTTTCGGTCGCTATGTGCCGATCTTCATCAGTGTCTTCTGCTTGGAGATGTCGGGTCATGCGGTGACAGTTTTAAAGGTAGGTTTTCGATAGTATCAAAGAGTATGTGTGATTTGTATTGTGTTTGTTTAATATGTTTGTACTTTGTGTTTTTGTGTGTCTGTAAATTACATATTGTTTTAGTGTGTAGAGATGTGGTCCTTTTTTGTTGATGTGTAGGATTTCTAGGTTATGGTAAATGTCTGTGTATTTGTGTCCTGTTTTCTTCCAAAAACCGTCACCGCTTCACCCGACATCTCCAAGCAGAAGACACTGAAGAAGATCGGCACATAGCGATCGAAAACGTTCTGTCTCAGTAAGTTTTAACAAATTTACAAAATTTAAAGTTCGGTAGTCATAAACTATTGTTTAAGAGATATTTGCATATTAATACGGGGGAAAATCATTGAAATGTTCAAATTCTGTTTTACAGCAAGAAAGCCTTAAGCTAAATATGGGGACTACAATGGCCAAAAGACCACTGCAAAACAGGTAATAGTTTAGAAATCATGCAGTAGGTAACAATAAGTAATATAACAAAGTTTAATTAAAATAGGTTGAACCAGATAAGTAATGGACAATAATAGAATTATCAAAATTTAAATTCAGTAAAATTATAGTAAAATTATAGTAAAATTCTCTAAATTAGTATGATTTGTTAAATAGCCTAGATCATTAAAATAGAAATGTAAAAGGTAACCTCACATCAGGTTCTATAAGACAGTATAGAGCTATATTGAATTGTATCCATCTGCAGAACAGGTTTTTAAATACTTAAAAAACATAGTGATTTAGATAAAATTTAATTCTTACAACGATTAAATAAATTATTGAATTTAAATTATAAATTATTATTATTATTAAATAAATAATTAATGAATTATTTAATTGATGTTTTGATAACAGTTGAAAAAATTTAAATATTAATTTTAATTAAATAAATATTAACCAAAATGTAAAATTAAGTTGAAAATGGAGGTAAATTAAATAGAATAATTTAGTTAAGGATAATATATCGAAATCTAAAATTAAGGAGGCATCAGTAAGTCAAATAAAGTAAAAGAGTATAAATAAATGCAAATAGAAAAATAAAATGCAAAATAAGATAAATTATTAAAATAAATAAAGTGGGCTTAAAACAGAAATCGTCAGAACATTGAATAAGACAAAATCAATCACAAAAAACATATTGAAAAAATAGAAAGAAAATAGAAATAAATTAGAATATAATAGAAGTTATTAAATGGCAACACAGCAAAGGAAAGATACAGAACCAATGGAGTTTTGGAGGAAAATGATAGGGGAAAATGAGAGAGATTAAGAAAGAGGAAGAAAAACACAAAATACTAAGAGAGAAACAAAAAAAGAAGGAAGAAAGGGAATTTCAGAATTATAAGGGAAATAGGAGAGATTATGAAAACATGGAAAGGTGATAAGAAAAATAGAACAAAAACAAGAAATAGCCAAATAAGAGTTATTTAAAAAGCTAGAGGAACTAAAAATTGGGTTAGAAAGAGGAGGAAAAAGAGGAGATTATAAAGGAAGGAGGAGAATGAATGAGAAAAAAACAGATAAAAGAAAGAGAAAAAGTTAGAAACAAAATAAGAAACCTCTGGGAGACAATGAACATTAGGATACATGTTCATACATGTTGAATAAATAAAGGGATAACCCCTGAAAAATGAAGGAAGAGATTGAAGGTAAGTTCATGAAACCATAAAGAAAATGGATAATTTAGAGGTAGTAATTGAAGGAAATAAGGGATCAATTAATACAATAGAAGGAGAAGTATAAAATGTAAAAAGAAAATACAAGGATTACAAAAATTAAGATGAAGAGTATATTGGAAGGAATTAGTATGACCACCTTGTTGAAAGCAAGGATGTTTGAGGTAGATGATTACACAGATAATTGTGAAATTATGAGTTTTACAGTAGGGAAGAAGACCCTATCGAATTTATAAAGAAAACCAAAGGAATGATATTAGAAATCACTCTGAGCATGAACGACACACAGAAAATAAAATTTATAGAAAAATATGTTGGATTACCATCCCAGGAATGGTGGGTAGCCATGTATTTTTAGTCAGGCAACTATGAGGAATTTGTAAAACAGTTTTTCAAACAATTCTAGGGAACACATGCCCAGGAAAGAGTCAGAAGGAAAATAGAAACCAGAAGATATGATTATAATAGAGTAGTAAACAATGTGGTGAATTACTTTCTGAATTTGATAAATATGGTAAAACACCGTGATGGTATTATTAAAAAAATGACATTTGAATATTGATTCAGGAGAAAACCTATACAAATGTTCACAATGTAGCTATTCAGCTTCATAGCTAGGTCATCTTATACTACTGCTTATGATATATTTTAAATACTCTTCTAGCCAGTGACATAATTACAATGATAACCATAAGCAAAGAGATGATTACAATTAACTCAACTCAGATGTATGTAAACGATTCCGTGTATGTCTTTAAGTGAAATGGTAATAAAAACCGAATGATAACATTAAGCGTGATCACACTATGTGGCAGCTACTATATATGAAATTATTTGTATTACATAATTTAATAAATGTTTTAAAGTTGAATTTTAAATCATAATGTTTATTAATATTTAGAGTAGAATTTTTAATATCAATAATAATATGAGATACGATTTTTTATTTAAAGAGAACAAATATAATTTAATAAAAAATAATTAATTTTTTTTATTGTTTTGTTTTAATTTGTACCTCAACAACCTATGACTGGTAAATTATTTTTATTCCTCATTGCTGTTATACATTAATTTTTGTAAAATTACGGTTGCCTAGAAATCAAAATCAAAGCTTTTTTTGTTTTTTAGAAGGGTTGGGTGGAGTATTCCCCCCAAAATAAAGTTATGTGTAACCACTGTTTCAAGCTAAAATTGCCCAACGTCAAAAACTACTACTGAAGTAAAACTAATGAATTTGTTAGGTAAGAAGTGTAATAGTGTATACTGTGTATACATTACTGTATTCATTGTATTATTCTCTTACGCAACTGTGATATCATCTTTTCTAGATTTTTTTGTTTAGCTAGTTACTGTTTGCAACTAAATTCAATTGAGTCCATAGTTAAAATAATTTTCTCAGATATAGTGTGTGAGCCGGTCGTTCAGCAATAGCTCCAAAAATATGTAATAATTATTCTGCACAAGGATACTAATTATTGGTATCGATATGTGTTTAAAATTAAAGTACTTTGTATACAAATATTGTATACAATATTAATTCATAGTAGATTTTTTACTTCAAACTAGATTTAAAATAAGTCATTAAACAAAACTATCATAACTTATGTACCCTATTTGTAAATGAAATATGGAAATAATTCTTCAAGTTTTCTACAAGTCACAAAATTACTAAGATTCTATGAATCATAAATGAATAATTTGTGACAAGTACATGGCATGAGTGACATAGTAAGAAAGAACCGAGTTTTAGAGTGTGCCTACTAAATTGTTAAAAAATAAATTTAAGTGTTAATTTTCCAATGAACATTTCTGTAGGATACACTGCTTGAATATTTACCTGCCATACTGCAAGTATTATTACCTGATCAGAAAGTGCACATACCCTACGTCCCAGCTTAAGGACTTAAATTGTTCTTCAACACTGATATTTACTAATTTATATTATTTAACTTTACTTTATTTGGAATTTAATATTTAATTAAATGATTAATATAAGGGAAGAGTAAATATATTTATAAATGGTTTAGCATAATGTTAATATCGTTATACTGAAAGAGGTACAAAACTAAATTTTGTCAGTAAAATTTGTAAAAACAACCTGTAATTTTAAGGATGTGTGCAGCAAACCACAGGTAATAAAAGGGGCCAGTTGGCAGTTTTAAGTATTAAGGGAATGAAAGAAAATAATTATCAATGATAAAAGGTTATGATTAAAAGTAAGGGGTAGAAAGGTGGAAATAAAATATATTCATCATATACGATAGGCCTATATATATATATATATATATATATATATATATATATATATATATATATTTAAGATCAAATAATATACACAAATACAGGAATATTTAATTTATTGAATAATAAACTCAAAGCTTTTCGTCGGTTTACATTACCAACATCCTCAGGAGTTACAATACTAAGAATGACAATACATCCGAAGTAAGTGTTATAATATAGACATATAGCATTGCATTGTGGAAGTTATTGAGGCGCCCTTGAAGATGAAGAAAATATGGAATGGGGGGAAGGCAGCCATCGAGACTGATCATCTTTGCTAAAATTAGTAAAAAGAAAAAGGGATAAAAAAAAGATAAAGTTTATTGTATGAAACTAAATTGATTACAATGTCAAAATCAGAAGTAGGCAAATTACTATATGTTTTTCAAAGCCGATAAAGAAAAAGAAAAAAGCTATTGATACCTCCCCCTAGAGTATCAATCCTCCCTTGGGAGGGATTTACGGCCATGCTACTGATATTGCTACATTCTTTGGGAAAGCCATCTTTTAGAAGCCTTACATTTATTTCTTGTTTTTTTATATTATTTTTGTAGAAAGATATAAAGTGGTCCAGCTCGTACCATTCTGTAGAAACCACATGCGTTTTGGTAAATGAGGTTTTGCTAAATTCTAAAAGAAACTCTTAGAAACTTGAACTTCTGAAATGAATTTTACAGTACATTTATAGCTTGTATCCTTTCGAGCTTCTCTGTCCATGCCTCCTGTTGTCATTGATACTGTTTCCTAAGAAGTTATAAAAACAATAATTTGAAGTGTATATTTTTATAAGGGAAAAAGTTCATTAAACACCTTAAGAACAGTTCCTTCAATACCTGAGAATAGGCAACCGACAGCTATCGAGAACCGCTAAATCTCTATAATACTCAACCATCATACACAGTATCAACATATATGTAATTAAAATTGATTTAATTAGAGAATTATTTGGCAAATAAAATATTTAAAAACTAATGATTAAATATCTTTCAGCATATAAAGAGATATTTAAGATATTAAGAGATATATAAAGAGTAAAAAATACAAAAACATAGTTTATTCAGTATGATAGTCTTTGAAACACTCGGCAATTTTGTTAAAACACAATTCAACTTTGCATTTCTCACAGATAACAAAAGTTTGCTTTTTACAGTTCAGATGTTTACAACGTATTCTAGTTTCACCCCACACAGGCCAATGACCAACACTATCTTTTCGTACATCAGTAGGTGGAATTGAATACTGGGGCCCTGGTTTTTTCTTTTGTAAGGCACACTCCAAATTCTCAGAACTTGGACGTCCACGTTTAAATCCTATAGTAGTTCCAATTTGACAGAGAGAATGAGCAACTTATATTCTGAATTTTGTGAGGGTTAGAGTCTTAGTCCCCTTTACTTTTCTAAATAAAAGCCAAGCATTGGCAGTGGTCATATCAAGGAGGTGGTAAAAAATCCCGAAGTACCACTTCTTACTACGCATGGAAATTTTATGGAGTCCCATAAGCATGTCCATTAAATCAACGCCTCCCATAAATCGATTATACTGATGTATAATGGCAGGTCTATCTACTTGAATTTTTGTCTTACTCTTTCTGTAATATCGTTCAGTTGTATCCTTTGGATTTATACTGATGTAAGTGGACGATATAGTAACAACTTTGTTGTCTTGCCAACTGACAACAGAAATGTTAGTTCCGTCTACTGTAGCATAGTTCTCTACAGAAGAACCTCGACCTAGTTTTTTAAAGTCTTCCGTAGGAAATTTCAAATTTGGGAATATATTCCTTCTAACTGTCCCAACACAATAGATACCTCTTGTTTTTAAGTAAACTAATAACCCCACAGTAGTGTAGTAGTTGTCATAGTAAAGTTTATAATTATGATTATCTGGTAAGACAACAGACAACCTTTTAACTACGTTGGCACTGGCACCTAAATCTGGTTCTAATTCATCTACAACAGGCCCAGAATATAGCTCAAATTGATAAGCATAGCCAGATGCACTACAAAGAATAAAATTTCTGAAACCCCACTTATATGGTTTCATGGGGTTATATGTTTTTAAGAAATGATTGGTTTTAGTAGAGCATATTTGTTCATCTACAGCTACATGTTCTTCAAATTGCACTGTCTTGACTTTTTCATTGAGATGTTTGATAATAGGCCTGATTCTGTATAGCCTATCATAATGTGGGCTGGATTTAGCTGGCATTTCATTTAAGTCACTGAAATGCATGTACCTTCTAATTGTTTCAAACCTATTAAGTGACATTGTTTTTATTATTAGATTATTTCCAATAACAAAATCCCAGTATGAACGAATGTTATTTAGTTTTACTACAGACATAATAAGAAGTACACCAAAGTATCGCTTAATCTCATCAATTGAAACAGGAAACGGTTTGTTTATGTCCTGATACAAACTATACTTATGAGTTTCACTTGCAATTAACTTGTAGAAATCATTGTCAATAAAATAACTAAAAAACTGAAAACAAGTGTCTAAATTTTTTATATTGTCTGGAATAATTGTACCACCACAAAAATGCAGTCGTCAAAAGTTTGGTTGCCTACTTTCCAGGTTATATCACGATAAGTCTTTTGCATTGTCCGATTCTGATATCTGAACTATCTGAGCAGCATTCAAAGTTTCAGTACAAATTACATTATCAACCTCGTCTATTTCTTCTATAGTCCAGTCTTCAAAATTACTTACATCACTCTCACTAGGGATATCTAGCATTAATTCATTGAGTATTTCTTGATCTCTCAATATTTTATCCATGTTCTCGGAATAACAGTATAGTTCAAAGTAAATATGGTAACATAACCTCTAAAACTAGAATTTGTCTAATTGAATAGCGATGCATATATGAATCAATTACTAAAAATATAACAACTGAATTATTAATGACTGTAGAAACGTTATTGCATGCGTAGCAACTAAGAAAAACACCTTCACTTATACCTTGTATTTTTATTTGGACCTTCTCACTATATTAAATGCGAATAAAACCTTGTAGAAAAACACGGTAACAGGAGCAAACACAAACAATCACAATGTACTATAAAATCAAGCATTTTCTGCTAAATGGCTATCCTCTTGGTGGAGAAATCGTGTACTATTAGAAGAGAATTGTTTCAAAGGAGAACCACTATGCAGTGAAGGAATGACATTTTTACTAGTGATTTCTATACATTAGAAAACTGATTCATATATGAATCACTATGCAATGAAGGGTTAAAACGTTTAAAAAAACATTTATTGTAAAATTATGCTACCAGCTTATCTAACATATACATTTAACATAAACAGTGCATGTTTATAAGTAGGAACCAATTTTCTCCCTTATTTCTAATGGTTTAATAAACTCCATTTTTTGCTTTGTTTTCGGAACACCCTCTCATCAGAGGTGCAGACGGGTGGTCCCTCTCTGTTAGGTTATACCAATGGCCATATAAAAAAGTAGAATTTTAATTTTAAGTTGATTTTTTCCAAGACAGTAAAAAAGGACTAAATGAGAAAGAAAAATTAAAATGTTAGAATGTATAATACAGAACTGTATGCTTGTAAATTAGAACCAATACCTTTCCAAATTGAAAAAAAAGTAAATTATTTTTTTGTATGAGTGGTAACACTGGAAAGGGTTGCCAGTACACTCCTGGCTCAGTGCTGCCGACACTGTGTTCGCGAGTGCTGTACATCTTGGTTGATTTACGTATGGCCTACATACGTGTTCAAAATTGGAAGAAAAAAGCTTGATGTGTTTGGTGAAAATTTACAAATCACGATTTTTTGTTTTTCATTAAAAGTAGTTATTTAGTGGCGGGTTTTAGATTTAATTCAGTTGAATTAAAGTGATTGAATTTTACCAACTACACATATTACCCAATTGTAATTACAGTTTTAAATTTTGTTGAAAAAGTTTTAAATAAAAGATAATTAGAAAAGTTTTTTAAAATACTTTTTTGGGTTTATAAAAACATTGAATTGTAAATTTAATTATTAAAAATTAGACTTTATTTTCAACATATCAAAGAGCTGAAAGAAAACAAAAACATTTTGCTTTAAATAAAATTGTATATAAAATATTAAAAATATTGCTTCAAAGAACACAAAAAATTATGTTCGTAACGTATCACACTCACACACACACATATATATATATATATATATATATATATATATATACATACATTTATACACACATTTACATATAAATAAATATATATATTATATACAGTAAACTCCCGATTATCCGTGGGCGGATTAACCGGTTTGCGGATTATCCGGGGTCTGCCATTGTTTTACAAATATCCAATTTGTATTCCAATCAGATTCACGTGTTTAAATTTCCAAACGGTGAATTACGACGTAAATACTTATAAGGCTTAATAGAAGTTAAGATGAAGGGAATAGATATGTAAATATGTACGTACTAATTTTTACATTGAAAGGGAAGCATCCCGACGCGGGCCAGCGAAATAAAAGGGGCGAGCAGACTATTGTATATAAGAGACAATGAAAAAATGCTTGGACGCCCGAAAACCTAGTTTGTATCATAAGATTGTAAACAAATGTCAGCTAATCTCCCCTATAAATAGACTAGGACGTGGCATATGCATTATCCATGTCTGTCATATACATTATCCATGTCTGTCATATACATTATCGATCTTTATGGCTTTGTGACACACGTAACACAAGTAGACACTGTGCGACAAAATTGTTCTCAAGAAACTTAGATCACACATTAAAGCTAAACCAATGCTCACAAAAAAAATAGACGAAAGTGACAGATTTTTTTTGTTAAAAAATGAAAGTATTATGTGTAAAGGAAATTACATATGTACATACATACTTACTTTTGACATATACTTATGTACGTATTGTAAATAGTTAGACATATAAATGTGCATGTTATAATCCGTCAAAAACATCGACATTTTAAATTATTTTCTGTATTTATTTTGTCCTCTGATGATTATTTGTGAATTGCATAAACCGGGATCATTATTTGTGTAACTTATGGTATAATAATAGATTATCGATCGTTTTGCGTATACGTTGTTCATAGCGGATTATCCGTGGAATTCGTTATCCGGCGTTGCCGGGGCACCCTATTCCACGGATAATCGGGAGTTTACTGTATATGTATATGCGTGCCTTAGTGTGTGTGTGTGTGTGTGTGTGTGTGTGTGTGTGTGTGTGTGTGTGTGTGTGTGTGTGTGTGTGTGTGTGTGTGTGTGTGTGTGTGTGTGTGTGTGTTGCAACGGTGCTTCACCCCGCCAACCTTCAACCTGTCGAAAGTTACCTACCACCTAGTTAAATGAGCAAATATTAAAATCCCATTTAATAAGTATACCCTGGGAACGTTGTCTATAAAGTGCATTTAAAGTCATGGTAAGGTCAGTGATCTGTCATATGGTCTAATTTATGTCAGCTGAAAACACATAAAATTTATCACATCATAAATTTGCCTTACCATGCTTTGAAGACATCTCTCCACCATGCTCCTGCTTTAGTGAGGTCCGTGCAAGATAGAGTCTTACCATATCCTCCTAAAAGAGGTCCTGTGTTTCATATGGTAAAACCTCCCAGTGAGTATCAACTCCTGGGCTTTAAAGCGAAACCAACTCGTCCTTAAGCTAACTCATAATTTATAATTTAATTTAATTAATTTCTCTGGATGGGTTGCTCGATTATCTTTAGGTTGCACATTGATTTCTAGCTATTTATTATTAAATAAATATGACTGACTCTAATAGGCTGGATTTTACTAATTGTATTGATTTTATTAATTTACTATTATAATTTACTAGTTGGGAAATAATTAAATTTATTAGTTTGTACACAGGATTAATTCAATAAAAATTACTCCTTTGACTGTTGTTGGGAACTGAATTTAATAATAAAGAAATTTGTAACTGAAATAAATTGAATATATTCTTTCAAATGGTACTATCTTAAAGTCCTTAGCTAACAAAACATAAATTGAATTTTCCTTAAATAAACTAAAATTACTTTCATATTTATTGCAGGGAGGTTGGCTAAGTTTATTTCAATTATTATAAATTTCAAATTTAATTTATGATCTTATTTTGTGCCAGCAGTTAAATGACATTCAATAAATTTACATATTATATTATTTAAACCAAATTTGTTACTAATTCTACTACCACACAAATCATTGATTTACAAGCTTATGAATTTATATATATATAAATTGAAATACTTTAATTAAAACTAAATTTCAAATTTTATCACTCATTCAGAAAATACTAAATAATTTTTGATTGACTTTGTTTAATAATTTCTGGTTGAGAAATTATTTATATTTTTCTACAAGTTAAATATTGATAAATATTTTTTCCCAGTTTATTTAACTACTGGTTGTAACAAACTTTACAGCATTTCCTTAGATATTATGAATGAATTTATTTTATAAATATGCCTAATTTCTTTCTATCTTTTTCCATATACTTTACTATTTTTCTATATTAAAAATAACTTAGAAGAATTAGTAGCACACGTTGAAAGTGGTATATCCTCATTAAATGAAACTAGCAAGAACTATGTTAGGAAGGCTTGTAAAATCAAGATTGAAGAAAATTTGGAGGTTCTAAGAAGAAAGAAGATGTCTACTGGATTCAACCACGAGTTAAGTTTAATAAAACAGTTAAAAGGAAAAGATTGTTATTAGGCCTACCTCAAAGCTGACAAGAGTAACACTGTTGTTGTTTTGAAAAAAGAAGATTATATTAATAGAGTTAACAATTTGTTAGAAACGGGACCTTATGATAAATTGTCAAAAAATCCGTTAAATAAATTTGTTAAAGAAACAGTAAACGTTATAAAGGAATGTAATTTAGTCATTTCAAAGAAAGATGTCTTTAAATTTCATGTTTCTAATCCTGTTTTACCTAGGTGGTTCGTTAAAGAATTCAGTTTTTTTTAATGTAAGTTGGCATCATTTTCGGTTAAGAATACACTTGATTTTGTAGAGAAGGTTAATAATATTAGATTAACAGATGAAGAAATTTTAGTTTCTTTTGATGTTTGTTCTCTGTTTCCAAGTATTCCGGTAACGGAAACTTTAAATTTGTTAAAAGAGTTTTTAATTGAGAATGATGTCGATAGTGAGAGAGTTGACCAATATGTAAAATTAACTAATTGTTGTATGAATAATAATTATTTTCAATTTAATAATAATTTTTATAAACAAAAAGATGGTACAACAATGGGAAACAGCCTATCACCTTTTTTAGCAGAACTCTTTATGAGTCATTTTGAATTAGGATTGAAAAAGAAATTTAAATATTTTCCTCGTGTCTGGATAAGATACGTTGATGATATTTTCGCTATATTTAATATTAAAGAATTTCAAAAGATCCATTTCTAAGGATCATCAATGATCAACATCCTAATATTATATTTACTTATGAAATTGAAAGAGATAAACGTTTACAGTTTCTTGATGTTTATTGTATTAGAAATAGAGATAAAATAGTTTTTGATATTTATAGAAAGCCAACATCCAATGGTAGATTTATTCCAAACGAATCTAACCATTGTAACCAACACAAATTTGCAGCTTTCAATTCTTTAGTTAATAGGTTGATTAATATTCCTTTGAGTAAAAGACGTTTTGATATTGAATTACAACATATTAAAAGTACAGCTGAATTTAATGGTTATGAACGTAAAATTATTGATAATATCCTTAGGAAGCAAAAGATTAGGTTTTTTCGGAAGACATTAACAACATTACCTTTGGAAACTAAAGAAGAAAGCCGTTTTATTAGTTTACCTTTTGACAAAGTTTTAACCAAAGGGCTGGAGGGAATTTTTAAGAATGTTAAATTGAGAGTTGCGTATACAAATTGTAATAACCTTTAAAAATTTATTAGGTAATGCAAAAGATAAAGTAGAAACACTTGATAAATCAGGGATTTACCAAGTTAATTGTAAGGATTGTGATAAAATGTATATTGGGCAGAGAAGACGAAAAGTAATAACTAGATTTAAGGAACATATTAGGGATATTAAATACCAAAGATCTGTTAAGTCTAGTATTGCTGCCCATATTTTAGAGACCAATCACAATTTAGATGTTAATAATGTCAAGTTAATTAAGAATGTTAGAACTAATAAGTTATTAAATAGTTTTGAAAGTTTAAAAATTAGTAAACATAAACCTGAGAATTTATTAAATTCTGATAGAGGTCCTATTCCTAATTCAATTTTATATTCATTTGTTAAATAGGATTACGATTTTTATATTAAATTTTGTGTTGGTTATAATTTCAAAAAACAATTTTAATTATGTTTTTATTGTATTTTTAATTTATATTTTAGTAAGTTGACGTTAGATATCAGTAGTTATTAAGGCTACTTTTGGACAAAAAGTGGTGGGGGAAGTAAGCCTATAACGTAAGAACCTAAGGTAGGTAAATTGCATCTAACCTAACCTACCCCTAGGTGAAGGGGTGTCCTCAGCTACGTTCAGGACCTTCCCCGGGGGTAGCTCCGGGGTTGGGGGGTAACTTTTGGAAAGATTTAATGGTTATTTTAATATATTTGATGACGTATCCGCGTTCGAGGCCCGAGAGACTCTAGGCAGGTAGTAGGCTCACCCCTAACTAGAGTGGTCTACCCCTAAATGATTTGGCTGATGCGGGGCCCAGGGGCAAGGGTTATGATTGCCAAACTCAAAATTTGTCTATGCTACTAAATTAATAAACAATGCAACAAAGCCTTATCGTTTGAGGGAATACGCGTGGCCTACATAACCGTTGACCGTGTGCCAGACATGTGCAAACCTGCAGAGATAACACATTATCTTAAAACCGCAATGACAGCCGGTGACCACTATAGCAGGCTTAAAACCCGCACAGCTGTGTCGTTGTGAATCTAGGCGCTTGTTTTTGTACTGAATACTGTATCAGCTTACTATGTACAGTAATCATACCAAGGCATACATATATAATCAGAAATCAGTTTAAATAATCAAATAGCCTTTATGGATATATCCTATAGCTGTAATTATATCTAGATATAAAAGGCTATAGAGAAAAACCAATAATAAGACCTATCACAAAACATGAATAAATATATGTTATAAAACGAAACTAATGCTTTATGATATATTAAATATATAATCTTGGCTAAAGCGCATGATATAAGGATCCATTTTGAAATAGGACGGTAGTTGAAATAATATTAAACGTATTCAGCATGATGTTTTATTAAACTAACATATAATAATTTTACAGTGCATAGATATAAATTGTTCTCAATATTACATATATAATTTAAATGTGTCGATGATCCGTGATCTGCAATTTGGGCAGTGATTACATCTTGAGAGACAGGTTAGACAAAAGACATGTCCGCATGGCGTGGAAAACGCGTTGCGAGGGTTCTCACAACATATATTGCATAAGCTAATCTCCGCCGGTCGTGGCTTATTCTGTAGGCAAAAAATAAAAGTCAATTAGTAACAGCTGTATATGCATATACAAACCCTGTAAGAAATGATTAGGAAATAGGTCCAGATAGCCTGAAAGAAAAATCAATCGAAATAATATGAAAATCTACTTACATTATTGGTACGATGGACAGCGTAGTCTCCCGACACCACAATATCCTCTAGGAATCTTTTCGTCATGCCCCAAACGTTATACGAAAAGGTCCGACTCTTCCTGTAGTATGGTTTTGAAGCAGCCGTCCGCAAATCCCTAATCACCAGCTGGAGCTGCATTAAAGTGTCTGTATGCATGTGTGGGGTGAAGGCGGGTCCCTCGGTGGATGAGAATCCATTAGGAAATCGTGTAGGCGAAACGAAAACGAATCATCCCAAGTAGAGAAGGCGTTGGGGTAGACGGCTCGCTTGGGAGGGAACCAATAGGAAAGCCGGATTTGCTACCCCAACCCCTTTCCAAGATGGCGGCGCCCATAAGCGCGGGAACAAGTTGGCGGCGCCCATAAGCGCGGGAACAAGATGGCGGCGCCCATAAGCGCTTGAACAACATTTACACCAAGTTCAAATAGTAAACTGTCTGTGCGGGAATCGGCCTATCACATTGCAGGCGCTCGGTAGGCTTACGCCTGACGGACACGCAACACACGGACGCGTTGCTGCAGGCCCACCCACAGGAGGGAGATGTGTGAAGAGTATGAATATCAGTACACCGAACTCTATGTCTGTTTACAGGTGTACCGTATAACAAGGTCGATTCTCTGTAACGCCTAATACTGTGTGTGTAGCAAATATACAAGTTTATTGGTATCTAGATACTTGTATTCCTAACCGTTATGTGTAGAGGTGAAATAATAATAACTCAAATATCTCTTAGCATAAGGCTAGTCTCGGAGCTCCTGCATGCTCTGTCGTGGGTATTTCCTAGCTTTTATAAAGGAAAAACAACGAAAAAGCCTGTACCTGCTCAGACCTGCACACCCCTACGGAAAATGGGGTTGCAAATACATCCATCAGGGGCACGGACCTCGGATACCTCCCCTACATAAAAAAAAGACTGACCTCCTTGTATCATTTTAACCTCAACTACCTAAACCGATGACCTCAAACCTGTCATGATCAATGTTATCTCGTATGGAGTAGTCGTCAAAAAAAAAAGAAAATGCACCCCCGCCACTTTCCCTACCCTTAAGATATCGATATTGCACAGATATCTGGAACAATCCTGACAGACTCCGTCAGATTCCATGCTAAAATACATACCGCATTGATTGCCCGAGCCATTTGAGCCACCGCTCGGCCGGAGGCATCGCCTACTGGTTCACAGAAGGCTAGTACATCAGGCTGTAATAAATCGCCCCAACACCAAAATTGAACACACATGTGATCAGGTACACTACGAGGGTACCAACCTTTATATATTCTCCGATTATCTACAACCTGATAGTAGGCTATCTAGCTCTGTCTTGGACTTCCTACAAAACACTGATGACCCATCATTTTTCATGGAGGATCCTAATTTCAAACAGCCGATATAGAGCTCTACTGTCTCCAAACCACACGGCAATGTTCTCCGTAGGTACCATACCAACAAGCCAGGCGTCAAAAAAACTGGAACCAGCTGACCACATAATACCCATCCAATCGCAGGTACAGGCATGATGTCCTAGACACTACCGTGTTTAAAACATCATCCTAAGACAATCGCTCATCAATATAGACTATCTAAGCCTGGGCTATGGCCCGTTATTCTAACACTTGACGACCCACCTGACGTTCCACCTCCCACAGTTAAAATGCTTACGAAGACCAATTGGGAACGATTCAATGAGTGCCTTCTACAAACATCACGGTTACCCGACTGACAGCTACGAAGATGTTGACCATGAGGTCGACAAAATACAGACAGTCCTCTAACATGCAGTCAAGAACAGCTCCTACACCACTGATGATAGAAAGACTGACCCCCCACGCCACATCCCCGCCTAGCTGACAAAGAAACGCCCATGGCCCCAACAATGTATCCATGCAACCTCTACCAACAGGAACCTAAACGCCTAGACAAAATTAGTCAAGACACTACTAGTAACTCAAGCTGTGGAGGAATGGTTCCTATCCTCAGTAAACATAGAAAATGGTTCTTTATGGAAACTAAATCGCAAGATACCAAAATGCCACGTAACACACCCCAGACTAGCACGATCTGGGTTGAGGTCTGAATGACCTAGGGCTCAGATATAGGGTGTTACTATACTTTGAGCCTACCAATGTCCGACTGACTGCGACTCCTCACAGGTGTCAGGATCACACCGTCATGTGTTTGACGCTCTGGACCTATATATATTTAAAAACCTCAGATCCTTAAATACTGTATGCGTTACTTATCGGTGATAAACCTTCATTTTCCCATCTGATTGAAGATAATAATGTTATCGTATCCGATATGAGATAATATGCGTCTACTTAATATCAATCGTACTTCTGGGAGAAATTGTTATAACGTGAGCAACCTATGGCAAGATTTAAGACTTATAGACATGAGATAAGACTTGTGCCCGTATCAAATAGAAAGATTATATTCCGTTTTTATTATGACATGGTTTATCAGTGAGAGAGGAAAATTTCAGACACTGTATAACTTGCCGGCAGTACATTTAGGATCCCTGTTTATATGAATTATTTATTATTTCGAAAAGAAGAAAAAGCTGGAAAGCTAGAGTAATTATTATGTCTGAATATTATTACTCTATATTATACGGCGCAATTATCTTTGAATTAACAATCTTGTAATGTAGAATATAATTTTGACCTGCGTTAGAAGGAGAATTTATGTTTTTAAATTAATTATAATAGAGTTTAAATTGTACAATAGTGTAGACTTATAGAAACCACAGCCGTAGAATGATATCTACGTGATAAGGAAGCTTCCGGTCTGAGTGGAATAGTTCATTATTCATTCTAAACGGGTAAAGTAGGCTTAGAACATGGGCGGCTGTGACGTCACCGTGCGTATGATATGCAGCCCAATGGTGCAGTTGTGCAGTTGTATTCGTTCAGGATAACATGTAAGTACTAATATAGTAACAACTCAAACATTACAATCATAAAGAGAAAAGATTTAATGTTAACGACACTCTTTTATTATCAAACTAACACTGCATTATTCGTTAAAGAGCTAAAATAATCTCCTAATATTATATTAATTATGTGTATCTTTAAAAAACAACGACAAGTTTTTCAGCTAATAAATCATACGTACTACAACTCAACCATATGTTAATTGGTATTATTATTATCAATAGGCGTTTCTCTTAGTTACGTCTGAATTAAATGTTCGTAATATTAAATAAAGCGGTACAACCTGTTGGTCACAAACACAAACAAATCTTATAAATACATACATGTGACTATACATACAGACGGCTACCTATACTGGTGACAAGTATACAGGTGACAACATTAAAAGGTGCATACGTATACAGGAGTCTGTGTATAAAAGTGGGTAAATATATAGGTGACTACATGTACAGGTGACTAACTGTATAGGTGACCAATCAATAAAACTGATAAACCTATATTGATATCATAAACTTGATGTGCTCATATAGGTGACTCATTATAGAAGTGACTGATATATATAGATGCCTGCGTATACAGGTCTCTCCGTACACAGGTGACTAGATGCGTGGGAGATATCGTATACAGGTAACTACGTATATATGTGACCAATAGGGCACAGGGTTTACAGTGTACTACGTATACAGGTGACATATGCAAGGGGTTACGTATATATGTAACTTCGTATAAAGGTGACTGCATGTACAGGTGACTAACTGTATAGGTGACCAATCAATAAAACTGATAAACCTATATTGATATCACAAACTTGATGAGCTCATATAGGTGACTCATTATAGATATAGATGCCCGCGTATATATAAATATATATGATGTATATATAAGATGTATATGTTATAATATATATATATAGATGCCTGCGTATAGAGGTCTCACCGTATACAGGTGACTACGTATACAAATCACTGCTTTATACAACAATTAAACTTTTGACTAATACTTAATGTTATGACTAATGTTAAAATAAGTATAGGCTTAAAACAAGTATATAACTACCTATACAGGTAATAGTACTCATAAAAGCGTTAAACCTATATTGGTGTCATAAATGTACAGCTGACTAATGTAGTAGTAGTAGCCAATGTATGCAGATGTTTACGTTTACAGATGACAACGTGAACAGGTCGTTACATATACAGGGGATTAGGAATACAGGTGACTACGAATAGAAGGGACTACGTATGCAAATCACTGCTTTATACAATTATTTACACTTTTACTAATTTGTTCACTTTGACTACGTGTACAGTTAGTTACGTATACATATGAGATACCTGTTCATGTGACTACCGACACATGCAGGTGACTATCTATACAGGTGACTACGTATGCAAGGGGTCTACGTCCACAGGTAACCACGTATACAGGTGATAAAATATACACGTGACTATGTATACAGGTGTATGAAACTGTCTACATATATATAAGCGGCTACGTATAGGTGTGTCTACGTCCACAGGTGACTAAATATACATGGTGGTGTATTCATGTTACTACGTATACTAGCGAATAGAGGTGATTAAGTATACACGTGACTACGTATACAGATGACTACCTATACAGGTGACTTAAACCTTTAACTGACTTATATTTACAGGTGTCAAGAGTATACAGGCGACTAAAAATGCAGGTAATACATGCTCATCTTGAGCACTATTAAAATACATCACACCGTGTCAACGGCCTTGATTTCGCTAAACTCTCGTAAACTCTCACTAAACGTGTAATCTCTTGTAATCCTGTTCTTCCATTTCATCGAATTACATTAGTGATGTCAAAGTATCCAGTTTGTTTATTTCTAAACATTACACTTTCT
Organism: Prosapia bicincta; assembly: GCA_036971475.1. NCBI lineage: Eukaryota > Metazoa > Arthropoda > Insecta > Hemiptera > Cercopidae > Prosapia > Prosapia bicincta. The sequence goes on from JBAIZL010000002.1 coordinate 152,121,191, forward strand.
CATTAGTTTTACTTTAATTCGGTTTTCTGGACGCAAAGAGTAGGTAATTTTATGAGATGCATTTATATAATTCGGTCTAACAGTTTTCCCGTTTCTTTATGTAATGATAAACTTAATTCCATTCTCTAATCTTTCGTAGCTAGCCGCTAGTAGCGCTAATGTGTCACAAGATTTTATAAACCTTAAAAGAAATGAATACGTTCAATGTAACTTTATTTATTTTAAAACAGTTTTTGTCTAATTTTTGTGGATAGAAAGTGAAACTATCTATTTGATTGTTATTTACAAATCTAGGCTATTATCTCAAATTTTAATATCCTAAACAATATTAATTCATTAAATTAAAATTATAATTAAATAACTCATTAAATTTATCTCTTTCTAATTTTTACTATCTATGTTTCTAACCTAGTTCAGTTTAGTATATACAATATAACTAAGATTAAACCCATATGTACATTTTCATGATCATGTCATCTTATCATCAGATATGTATTCCGTGCCTATGTCCAAATACTTTAGTCATATTGTAATAATAAACAATGCGTTACAGTCATTATGCTATTCGTTTGAGTGAAATACAGGTGTAGATTAGGTTTAGTAACGAAGGTGATTTTCCATGATTTTTTTACATATATCCCCTGCGCATGCGCTAGTACTTAGATAGTCTTGTAATTATAACCAATGCTATACATGCGTTAAGTTATTCGTTTAAGATGTGTACAAAACTATAATAGTTTTAGTGAAGAAGATGATTTTTCCATGTTTAATAATGCATGTATTCTCTGCGCAGGCGCAAATACTCAGATAATATTGTAATTGTAATTAATGCGATACATGCGTTAAGTCATTCGTTTAAGATTTGTACAAGACTATAACAGCTTTAGTGACGAAGGTGATTTTCCATGTTACCTAATACATGTATTCTCTGTGCAGGCGCTAATACTTAGATAGTCTTGTAATTATAACCAATGCTATACATGCGCTAAATCATTTGCTTGAGATGTGTACAGGGGTATAACGGCTTTAGTGAAGAAGGTGATTTTCCGTGTTACCTAATACATGTATTCTCTGCGCATGCGCAAATACTTAGATAATCTTGTAATATTAGGCAATGCTATACATACGTTAAATCATTTGTTTGAGATGTGTACACGGGTATAACGGCTTTAGTGAAGAAGGTGATTTTCCATGTTACCTAATACATGTATTCTCTGCGCATGCGCAAATACTTACGGAGTTTAGTAATATTAATCAATGCGCTACAGTCATTAAGTCATTTGCTTGAGAGGTGTACAAGTGTATATTATCTCTAGTGAAGAAGGAGATTTTTCTTAGTACATGTACTCCCTGCCTATGTACAAATACTTTTGTAGTATAGTAATAGTAAGCAATACGATACAATCGTTAACTCAATTGTTTGAGAGTTTTGTGTGATAAAACTTAGGTGTGTTGTAGCGTTACAACCGTTAAGCCAATCATTGACAAACACACAACACATACACACACACGCGCACACACGCATGCACACATACCCATACAAACAATTATTATATATTATTAAATATAGCTGAGTAAGTTAAATTGACCGTTTCTAACTAAAATAAGCTCGCACACACACACACACACACACACACATTTAATTTAAAGGAACACACTTTCTACTAAACAAAATTAATCTCACGGCATTTCAACTTTGATTTTAGAACCTGTTACGCTGCTGCTAAGTGGAGAACGGGTAAGAGCTTGACATAATGGCTGTAAGGCTTATATCTAGTAATGAATCATATGTAAAAAAGTTCCGTATGTACGGAAATAGTTTTTTGTTCAAATTTAATATACCACCTGACGATGTGGAGGAAATTGAGTGGATTAAAAAAGGGCTTGCCGATATTGTCGACAAGATGAAATCAGACACGAATGAAGAGGATCAACTGGGGTTCACGATGACAAGTTTAAATTTCAAAAATCGAGAACCGGGCTATGTTTCATTCCGTCAGGCTGATCAAATCACTTCTGATATACTTTATCAAGTATTTGGTGGGATTATTCAAAGTAATTCGGCAGGTTTTGGTTCGAGTGACACCTTCAAGATTACCTGTACCAAAGTCAGAGCACCACAGGGTCGAGGACGTATAGCGCCTATTAATAGCTACGATGAAGAGTGTCGCAGGAGAAGGGGAATAGTGGTTATTAAAAATGCCGACTCGCTTCCGTGTTCGCTTGTTGTTGCAAAAGCGTACGTCGACAAAGATCCTGATTATTGTGACATCAGACTCAACGTGAGAAATATACAGACGATAAAAGCTCAACAGTTAAGGAACAATGCTGACGTTCAGACATCTGATGATTTACAAAAATTTCAAAATTTTCTCTCTGGATATAAAATTACAGTGTATAAGTACGGAAACAAAGGACGTGACATTTTATTCGAAGGTGACAATGCTGGGGGAAAAATAAACTTGTTGTATCATGACGGACATTTTAATGTCATTACCAGTTTGACATCAGCATTTCATTGTAATTATTATTGTGAATCTTGTCATACTCCGTTTAACGTTAACCATCACACATGTCCTCAACCAGCAAATAGAAGTGGACGTGTCAGACCAGGTTTCTATAATAACTACGAAGAGGAATGTCACGAAAGGAAAGGTATCGTAGTGATTAAGAATTCCGATGCTCTCTGTTTACCTCGCTCGATTGTTGTAGGAAAAGCAAATGTCGACAGAGATAATGAATATATTTCAATAAGAAGGAACTTCGGTAATATACAGACATTGAAAGCACAGCAGTTGATGGTCGCTGCAGGAGTTCAAATTTCCGACAAGGGCTCTGGTCTAGAGGAGTTACAAAAGTTTCAGACTTTTCTCAGTGGTTATAAAATTACTGTATATCAGTACGGCAGTAAGGGTCGGACAGTTTTTTTCGAAGGAGAAAATGCTGAAAAGAAAATCAATCTTATATTTCACAACGATCATTTCAACGTGAGTACTAGTCTGACTGCTGCGTTCGCTTGTGATTACTATTGCGAAACCTGTCATACTCCTTTTGATCATCGTGTGAAGCACAGGTGTTCGGTAACCTGTTACTCTTGCAAACGGTCTCCCCCATCTACTCAGATTGACAGTGGAATTGATTGTAGCGCTTGCAATAGACAATTTAAAAACCGTAATTGTTTCGCGAATCATCTCGTTGATGTTTGTAACTCCATAAAAAAGTGTCCATCATGTATGAAAGTAATATATCAGTCTAATCGCAGTTTACTTCATGAGTGTGGTGAGGTGTATTGCAAGACTTGCACATCGTATATGCCATCATCACACTCATGTTACATGAAGGTCGATTGTCGTAGTCCTAAGAAGAAAGATTTTCTCTTTGTATTCTTCGATCTGGAAACCAGACAAGACGAAAATATTCAGAACGAGGATGCTAAGGTTCATCGAGTTACCTTGTGTGTTTCTCAGCAGTATTGTTTCCGTTGTATAGAAGGACATTCTTGTGAATGTTACAGAACTAGAGTCTTTAAAGAGGATCCTGTCGATGAGTTTATGACATACGTGATGAACGTGAGGAAACAGTACAAGAAAGTAGCTGTTATAGCCCATAATGGCCAGTGTTTTGATTTTCAGTTCATACTGAAGTACGTATTGGAAAAGACTCAATTTACACCCACTCTGATCACGCGTGGGACAAAAGTGATTCTGATAGAGATTGATAATACAAAGTTCATCGATTCCCTAAACTATATGCCCATGGCCTTATCTAAACTACCCAAGACTTTCGGTCTTCCGCCAGAAAAGAAAAAGGGATATTTTCCGCACCTCTTCAACACGCTGGCAAACCAATCGTATGTGGGCCCTATCCCTCCTAAAGAATTCTATTGTCCTGATTCTATGATGGACAAAACTAGTTATGATCATTTCATTAACTGGCACAATGAACAGATGAGTAACGGATATGTGTTTGATTTCCAGAAGGAGATAGTCGAATACTGTTGTTCCGATGTCGAGATCCTGGCTTTAGCTTGCATAAAGTTTAGATCGATATTTTTGAGCATATGTAATGTGGACCCCTTCCTCGAGGCCGTAACCATCACCAGTGCTTGTAACCTTGCGTTTAGAAGAAACTATTTAAGACCCAATATCATTGGAATTGTTCCTATAAGGGGATACAGACTAGTAGACAGACAATCAGAAATAGCTTTGCAGTGGCTGACCTGGTTAGAAGATCAGATAGGAATTCGTATTGAACACGCAGGTCGAGGACGCGAGGTGAAAGTAGGAGGTTTGAGAGTGGATGGATATTTCGAAGGAGAAATATTTGAGTTCCACGGATGCTACTGGCACGGATGTCCAAGTGCTTCTCTAATGGACGTGACGAACCTTTGGAAGATGATCCTTCCGACACACTTAATTTACATTTAGAGAGGACGAAGGTCAAATCGGCTAAACTCTCCAATGTCGTGGAGATGTGGGAGTGCGAATTTAAACAGATGAAAAAAGGAAATACGGCCATGACCTACCTGGACACACACCCCATTCTGAACAAAGCACCTCTCAATCCGCGTGATGCGTTTTTTGGAGGGCGAACAGGAAACACTAAATCCTATCACGCGTGTAAGAATGATGAGACTATACATTACGTTGATATATGTTCGCTCTATCCCTGGGTGTGTAAGTATGGAAAGTATCCTATTGGCCATCCAAACGTACACGTGGGTGACAATGAGTGCAGACAACGTGGAATAGACGCTGAAGGACTTTTGAAGTGTAAAGTCCTTCCCCCACGTGCTCTGTATCATCCTGTGTTACCTATTAAACTTCATCAGAAATTAATGTTTGTCCTCTGCAGAACATGTACACTCAAACTGAGCACAACCGAGTGTGACCACAATACTGAAGAACGAGCGTTGGTAGGAACTTGGACCATGGACGAAATAAGGAAGGCTATAGAAAAGGGTTACACTGTATTAGAAATGTACGAGATGTGGGAGTACGAAGTAGCTAGTTTCGACAAGGGTAATGGCCTCTTTGTCGAATACATTAATCAGTTCTTGAAGATCAAACAGGAAGCTTCAGGATATCCCGGGTGATGTGTCACTGAAGAGGAGAAACAGAATTATGTCAGTGATTATCTCAACCATGAAAACATAAGATTGGAATCCATTGAGAAGAACGAAGGTCTTAGATCCCTGGCCAAGTTGATGTTAAACTCGTTTTGAGGAAAATTTGGACAAAGGGAAAATCAGACTAAAACTACAATATTTCGTCAGCCGTCCGAATTTTTTAAAATGATGGGATCACCATCTATACAGGTAAACAATATTCAAGAAATCAACGACGACGTGATCATAGTTAACTGGCAATTCGTAGAAAACGATTGCGATCCCTTATCTATTGCAAATGTTGTAATTGCTGCATACACTACAGCTAAGGCAAGATTGAAACTGTACGAACATTTGAACGATTTGGGGAGGCAGGTATTGTATTATGACACTGATAGTGTTATATATTATCACAGACCTGGAATGCATAAGGTACAAACAGGTGACTACTTAGGACATATGACAGACGAGCTTGCTACATATGGACAAGGATCATACATTACAGAATTTGTATCGGGAGGTCCAAAGACTTATGGCTTCAGAGTACTCTCTACAGCTAAAAACTCAATAGAGACAGTTTGCAAAGTAAAAGGACTGACTTTAAACCTTCGCACATCTGGTTTGATTAATTTTCAATCTCTAAAATCAATGGTTACAGACAAAGACGAATCCTTGGAGGTACCCGCTTCACGTATTCGTAGAACAAAAGATCGTGAGGTGGTTACTGTCGAAGAATCAAAACACTTTAAAATTACAGGATTCAAGAGAAAGAGGGAGGGTGAGTATGACTCCTTTCCTTATGGCTATAATAAAAAAGTACGACGTGCATAAACGTATGATGAGTTCAAATGAGTTTTACTTTTCCACGTAGAACATGTTTTAAGGGTAACATCGGAGCAAATGTAAATTATTTTTATTTCTTAGCTAAAAAATTTCATAAAAGTTGATTGAGATCCCCGTTAAAAAATGAGATACGTAATTATTAATAAATCGAGTTTGTACAGTGTGATCTTCATCCTGTCTCTTGCTACCGTCGCTGGCGCGAAATTAATTTTTTCGTAATCAAAGGCAAGACAGAAAGCTTAGAGATTAAGTCACGTTGTGTAATACGATAAGGTTATGCGTGAAAGGTCAAAATCAGTGTATTATTATACAATAAGAAATGATTGTCGCTTCTTGTTTTTGTCAGCGGCTTGAAGTTAATTCTTGTGTGTTTGGTTCACTGGCGTGAAGTTAATTCTTCCGTAAACCAAGGTGTGTCTGGGTCACTGGCGTGGAGTTAAACCTGTGTTTTTGGGTCACTGGTGTGGAGTTAATTCTTCCGTAAACCAAAGTATGTCTGGGTCACTGGCGTGGAGTTAATTCTTCCGTAAACCAAAGTGTGTCTGGGTCACTGGCGTGGAGTTAATTCTTCCGTAAACCAGAGTGTGTTTGGGTCACTGGCGTGGAGTTAATTCTTCCGTAAACCTGTGTGTGTGTCACTGGTGTTGAGTTAACCCTGTGTGTGTCTGGGTCACTGGCGCGGAGTTAATTCTTCCGTAAACCAAGGTGTGTCTGGGTCACTGGCGTGGAGTTAATTTTTCCGTAAACAAAGACAAGTATAATATGAAAAATTTTAAAAAAGAAAAATTAAAAAAATAAAAAATAACTAAAAATGGTTATCTGATTTTTGATACCTGAAGTGTTAACCTAAAAGTAGATTTGCGCATCAAACATAGTTACGTATCCCCAACGAGATTTAATTGATACTTCTTGCTTTCGTCATTGCCGGGAAGCTAATTTTTAGTATACAAAATCGATTAATCTGTACTATTCATCGCGTTGTGTAGTAAAATAGGTTTATTCTTGTTCTAAATGTTACCCTAAAACATGTTTTACGATTGATAGTAGAAGTAATGTAAACACAGTAATAATAAAAATTTTCAAAATTGATGCTCATTGCAAGCGCTTTTCAAACTAAGCTCATGCAATAAGCTAACCTGGTGATGTAGGCCTAAAGGGGATGTCCGCCAGGTAAAAAAAACGGACAGCGCATCAAAGGCTATACCTCTAGGGTGATGTGGAAAGCTGCCTATAAAGCTTTGTCTTTTGAAAAATTATAGTCTATATTATTGCTGATGAAATACCTCATAATTTATGTTTACTTAGTTTTATGCTACTCTATGTTTACCATAGACCTACGTATACAGGTTTTCTAAAACAATTACGTTTCAGGAATAATTCTGAAGGCTGAAATAATATCCAGGTTTTCAACCAGAGCTTGTTATCTGATTATGGAAATAACCGGTCGTATCCGTTTGTACTTTTCAGATATACTATGTCTGAACCTACCTCTCTTAAAGTTATTTGTCTAATGTAATAGTAACCCACAGAGCATTACCCGGTTTTACCCTTCGTACATAGTTTAGAGTTTTCTTGTGACGATACCATTGGTCAACACTTATAAGTCGTCTCGTGTAGTCCAGAGTTACAAGTTATGTTAAATATATTTAACTTATTCATCGCAAGAAGTAAAACAAGAGGGTGGGGGAAGTGGCAGTGCTGCACTTTTTTTGACGACTACTCCATACGAGATAACATTGATCATGACGGTTTTGAGGTCATCAGTTTAGGTAGATGAGGTTAAAATGATACAAGGAGGTCAGTCTTTTTTTTATGTAGGGGAGGTATCCGAGGTCCGTGCCCCTGATGGATGTATTTGCAACCCCATTTTCCGTAGGGGTGTGCATGTCTGAGCAGGTACAGGCTTTTTCGTGGTTTTTCCTTTATAAAAGCTAGGAAATACCCACGACAGAGCATGCAGGAGCTCCGAGACTAGCCTTATGCTAAGAGATATTTGAGTTATTATTATTTCACCTCTACACATAACGGTTAGGAATACAAGTATCTAGATACCAATAAACTTGTATATTTGCTACACACACAGTATTAGGCGTTACAGAGAATCGACCTTGTTATACGGTACACCTGTAAACAGACATAGAGTTCGGTGTACTGATATTCATACTCTTCACACATCTCCCTCCTGTGGGTGGGCCTGCAGCAACGCGTCCGCGTGTTGCGTGTCCGTCAGGCGTAAGCCTACCGAGCGCCTGCAATGTGATAGGCCGATTACCGCACAGACAGTTGACTATTTGAACTTGGTGTAAATGTTGTTCGTTTGAACTTCGTGTATGTTGGTCGGTTAAACTTAGCGTAAGACGTTGGTCGTTTGATCAAACCGATCGTTTTTAGACAATTTTATATATTATTTAAAACAACCCTTGGGGCGACCCCACCCCCTCATCGAACCAACATACACCCCATTCACAACTTTTTCCTAGGTTAGGACACTAGAGCGAGATGCCATCTTGTTCCCCCGCTTATGGGCGCCGTCATCATGTTCCCGCGCTTATGGGCGCCGCCATCTTGTTCCCGCGCTTATGGGCGCCGCCATCTTGGAAAGGGGTTGGGGTAGCAAATCCGGCTTTCCTATTGGTTCCCTCCCAAGCGAGCCGTCTACCCCAACGCCTTCTCTACTATCCCAAATATAGCAGGGGCTATGATCCTCCTCATCGCTGTCCGTATCAACGCCTGGCGGCCGGGAAGGTAGATCTCTTGGAGACGAGCCCCTGGGTAGTAGTAGAGGCGAATAGGATGGCGAATAGGTTAGTGAAGAATCTAAAGATGAAAGTGTTGTGTACGCCTATAAAAATGAAAAATAATCTATTGAAAATAAACCAACACGCGATATACTCCGTGATCTAGGCTTCAGATAATTTGAACAATGAAATGACGCTAACATATAATACCTCATGTCGAAAATAAGCTTCAATTTAATATATATATATATATATATATATATATATATATATATATAATAAACGCTATTGAAAATAGCTACCATTCATTCAATATACTGTGTGATCTAGGCATAACAAGGATTTGAAAAATGAAGTCTGAAAATATGCTCTTTTATAAATAAACACCTATTGTGTATCTAGGCTTAACATAATTTGAAAAAAGAGTAGTTACTTACAATGCGAGTGTTTATAGGTTGTTGTGACGTAGACGCCATCTCTTTTAAATGTATGACCTACAGATTAACGGATCACAATAATTGACCAAAGAATAGCTCTCCTCCAGAGTCGATTGTAGAAAGTCTTCAAAACTAAATAATTTAAATAACGGGCTTAAACAGATATCGCACCAGTTATCGGAGTCCCAGATATGATGTAAAAATTCGAAGCAGTCCACTTCGGCTGTAGAGTATGTGTAACCGGCTCTTTTGATATGGAAACTTTCTGCCTGGCGGAGCACCAAGTAACTCAAACACTCTCGGCAAATATTATTAGACAGACCGGTGTAGTGAAATTTAATAAAGTTGAAAATTGTCCTCTCATCGCAAAAAACAGGCACCTCGTCAGGGTGGTTCATCAACATTAAAAATTCTGCAAAATTTAAATTATTGAAATCTATAGATGAAAAATCAAAATCAGAGCTATCACAAGGCTTCATCAGTACATAGTCTTTAAAAGATTTTATCAACGTTTGCTTTACAGATACAGGTAAGTCCAAACTGTCTATATCATTTCGGTTCTGTACGCAAGCGCAGACCTCAATAGCGCATAGATTAAACAAAGATAGAGGCACTGTAAAAATTAAAAAAAAGAAACATGCTGAAACGTTTTAAAGAATAATATTAATCTGTTATGGCCAAATTCACAGTTTGGCCGACATGTTTGGTAACATTTAAAAATTTGCCTATAATAGAGCTCAAATCTTCCACAGTCAACGCCGTAGCGTATCGCTTAGGAAGAAAGACAGCGCGTCTGTCATCATCATCTACCTGTAAGTCTACAAGTACGGTGTTACCATACTTTGCTTCGACAAAACGTGCATTTACAATTTTATAGGCTTTGCCTATCTTTAAATCTCGTATAGGCATAGAAACTACAGAATTTAAAGTTGAAACCTTTGCCGACACTGATGATGACATTTTTTCTACTTACTGACACACACTGATCACTTGGAGCACTCTGAACACAGACAATGCAAAAATACTATATTCCCACCTGTATATAATGTATTATACATAGCTGTGGAAGAGTCCATTTGAGAGGGGAGTGGACGAGTCCATGCGAGTTGGACTGATCCATAATTACGTCATAACTACGACTGTTGATTACATCACGACGGGCGATGCCATTTGTAGAGGTGTGGAGGGGGCAGGTGTTTATGACTTACAAATCTCATCGTGACAACCACCACTTGCTATCCAGCTTTGAAAGAAGAAACATTCTGGTAAGCTATCTTGTTGTTACTTGTTCTCGTGTGAAATCTGTAGTCTATAAACTAGAGTCTTATATTAACACAATCACCCGTGTCAATCAGGGCGATTTGTAATCATTTTGTGAACCAGAGTTGAATAATTTTAAATTTGTATAACCTAATAATATAGTAGATATCTGTGTTGATCTGAATATTTTTCAAAACAATTTAAAATAATTCAATCATAACATATATTTGAATAAATATCTAGCAAATACATTTGTTAATACGAATATTTGTATTATCAAACAATTTGATTTAATTTTAGCGATTAATTCAAAATTTAAATTGTTTACCATAACTTTTATTCAAAACAAGTTGAATTTTATTTGATTAACAATTAATTTTTTAACAAACACCTGTGTTAATCTTAGTAATTTTATTTTCAAAACAATCTGAGTATTTATTCTAGTTATTATTTCAAAATTTAAACTGTTTCACATAGAATCAATTTGAATATATATATATATATATATATATATATATATGTATATATATATATATATATATATATATATATATAGCATATACCTGTATTAATTTAAGATCTATTGTAGTGAAATTTAAATTGTATCTGTAAAATGGCCGTTCGTATTGTATCAACGGACCAGACATATGTAAGAAAATTCCGTTTGCACGGTACTAGAGTGACATTTAACTTCAACTCCGTGCCCGAGGCGGAAAACGAGCTGGAATGGGTCAGACGAGGACTAGAGGAAATTTTAGAGACTATAAAGAACAACGCTACCGAAGACATACAATTAGGCTTCACCATGCAGAGCCTAAATCTCCGAAACCACGCCCCTGGATATATTGCTTTTAGAGCGGCGTCTTCGATAACTGTGGACGCGTTGTTTAACATCTTTGGTTCCATTATCCAGAGCAACGCAGACACCTTTAAAGCCGACGACACCTTCAGAGTGACCTGTACAAACGTTAAAGTACCTATAGGGCGTGGGCGTGTAAGACCCGGACTGTATAATAATTTCAAAGAAGAATCGCGCCGTAGGAAGGGGATTGTTACGATTAAAAATACGGACGCCCTCTGTTTACCCCGTTCTCTGGTTGTAGCTATTGCGCATGCGTTAAGAGACCCCGAGTACAAAGCTTGTGTGTAAGGACAGATGCAATCGTCAAACCAACAGAGCAAAACAACTAATGACGGACGCCGGGGTGCAGATAGGAGATGGTGGTGCCGGGATTCGAGAATTGCAACAGTTTCAAGATTATCTCTCCGATTATAAAATCACCGTTTACAATTACGGCAGCAAAGGTCGTGATACTTACTTTGAAGGCGACGTTCAGAACCCAAAGCACAAGCTAAATTTGTTATATCATGCCAACCACTTTAAAGTTGTTACAAATTTGACAGGTGCGTTTGCATGTAGTTACTATTGCGAATTGTGTCACGTTCCATACAACGAACGCATATATCATCATTGCTCCGCCCAATACAACTCTTGCAAGAGGTCTCCGCCGTGTGTGCTTGAAGACGACGGCATCCTGTGCGGCGACTGCAATAGACAATTTCAAAATAGAGCTTATTTTAAGGCGCACATGAAAAGCGTATGCTGGGCTATAAGAAAGTGTCCAGATTGTAATAGATACATTCTAACGAAACTAAGAAAAGCTCCTCACGTATGCGGCGAGAGCTATTGTAAAGTGTGTAAGGATTACATGCCAGCAGGCCATCTGTGCTACATGAGAATTGATACACGTCGCCCGCTATCAAATAACTATCTGTTCGTCTTCTTTGATCTTGAAACTCGACAAGACGAAGTTATTAATGACGCTCGTGTGCATCGAGTCAACTTGTGCGTATCCCAGCAATACTGTTGGATGTGTATGAACGGTTGCCTACAGTGCACGGATAGAACCCGAGTGTTCAGAGAGGACCCCATCAACGGGTTCATGGCGTACCTTATGGAAGTGCGAAAGGCTTACAAAAAGGTGATAGTAATCGCTCACAACGGCCAGGCCTTTGATTTTCAGTTTATCCTAAAGTACGTGATAGAAGAGACTCAATTTACACCTGACCTGATTACGCGAGGCACCAAGGTCATCCTGATGGAGATTGACAATACAAAGTTCATCGACTCTCTAAACTACATGCCTATGGCTCTGTCTAAACTGCCTAAAGCCTTCGACCTGCCTCCGGAAAAGAAAAAGGGATATTTTCGTATGTAGGCCCCATGCCTGCCAAAGAGTACTATTGCCCCGATTCTATGTTTGACAAGAATCACGAAGAGTTTTCACGATGGTGTGACGACCAGGTGCGCAACGAGTACGTCTTTGACTTTCAAAAGGAAATATTCGAATACTGCCTATCGGACGTGGAGATCTTGGCACAGGCGTGCTTGAAATTCAGGACCTGTTTCCTACAAGACTGTAATGTTGATCCGTTTCTAGAGGCGGTGACCATCGCTAGCGCCTGTAACCTGGCGTTTAGAAGAAACTTTCTGAAACCAAACACCATAGCCATACTTCCGAGAGGCGGCTACCGTCTGCCCGATAAACAATCGTTTATCGCTCTGCAATGGTTGCTGTGGCTCGAAACAGAGGGCAACCTGCGAATAAGTCATGCAGGTAACGGCATGAAAGTCGACGCCTTAAAGGTCGACGGACTGTGCATGGAGACAAACACCGTGTTCGAATTCCAAGGATACTGGTTCCACGGCTGTCCCAAGTGCTTCTCCAACGGACGTGACGCTGCTCTGGAGGATGATCCGGCGGACACGCACAACGCACGCTTCGAAAGGACAAAAGCTAAAAACGCTAAACTCTCACGGGCCGGCTACGAAGTCGTCGAGATGTGGGACAGCAGAAGAAAAACGACAAGTCCTTAGATTACCTCGACAACTACGCCGTCCTCAACGCAGCGCCTCTTAACCCCCGTGACGCTTTCTTCGGCGGCAGGACAGGAAATATAAAGACCTACTGCGTCGCTAAAGAGGACGAAACAATCCAGTACGCCGACGTGTGTTCGCTCTACCCTTGGGTATGCAAGTACGGAAAATACCCGATTTTACACCCAAAGTTGGCCGTCGGTAACGACGAGTGAAGGAAATTGGGGATGAGAGCCGAAGGGTTGCTCAAGTGCACAATTCTGCCGCCTACAGCACTCTACCACCCCGTATTGCCGCTAAAGATGAATAAGAAGTTGATGTTTGTGCTCTGTCGGACATGCGGCGAAACTCTGAATCCTGACGAATGCGGCCATACGGTGGACGAGCGTGCTCTGACAGGCACATGGACCATGGACGAGATACGTAAGGCGGTAGAGAAGGGCTATGCCATTGTGGTAATGCACGAGATCTGGCAGTACGAGATGGCTTCAGGGAACGCCGGGCTGTTTAAAGAGTTTATTAATAAATTTCTAAAGATGAAACAGGAGGCGTCAGGTTACTCCGGCTGGTGCCGGATCGAAGAGGACAAGGCCAAGTACGTAGAAGATTATTTCATCAACGAGGGTGTCCGTTTGGACCAGTCAAAGATCGCTAAAAACGAAGGATCCCGCTCGTTGGCCAAATTGATGTTGAACTCGTTTTGGGGAAAAATTCGGACAGAGAGAGAATCAATCGAAAACGTCGATTATCAGGGAGCCTCAGGAGTTGTTTAAAATGCTGCAAAGCCCTTCTATTGACGTGAATAACATTCAGGAAGTAAACGAGGATGTTTTGGTAGTAAATTGGCAGTTTTCAGATGACGTTTGCGAAATACTACCCACTGTCAACGTTGTGCTTGCCGTCTACACTACAGCCCACGGCCGGCTAAAGTTGTACGAATATATGGACGCTCTAGGCCCACAACGTATCTACAAGGATACCGACAGCGTAGTATACCTTCATAGAGAGGGTTTGCCAAGAGTAGTGACTGGAGATTATTTAGGCCAGATGACTGACGAGCTCTTAGAATACGGTTAGGGGTCTTATATCACCGAATTCGTCTCAGGAGGTCCTAAAGTTTACGCCTACAGAGTCTGGTCTACAAATAGAAACGAACACGCCACCGTATGCAAAGTCAAAGGCTTGACCCTGAATCTCAGTACTTTCGCCTCGGTCAATTTTGAATCGATGAAACGGATGGTTTTGGAAGTTAATGATCCTATCGTAGCCACTAGTGATAGGATTCGTCGCACAAAAGATCGTGACGTCATCTCGATGTCCGAAAATAAAATATTCAGGTTAACAGGTGCAAAGAGGAAATTGGACGACGATGGATACGACACACTGCCTTACGGCTACAAACGTCCTCGCATTAGCGAATAAAATCAATAGCTATGTACTGTATTGTATAAACATTCAGCATAACAAACGCTAGATTATATTATAAAAAATATCAAGTATTAAAACTGTACAATGATTACCACCTTATGGTTAGGTGAACATAATGATTAGCTATGTATTCTATAAATATTCAGCTTAACAAATGCTATATATATATATATATATATATATATATATATATATATATATATATATATTTATTTAAAAAATATTAAGTATTAATTATGCATAATGATTTTCGGAAGGATGTCACGATGGAGATGGCGGGGTTGGGGCCTCTCCTTTCCCCCTTCGGGGGATATTTGTGTAAACAAAGTATA